>VZRW01000780.1:56529-113405 GCA_013398125.1 Aegotheles bennettii
CGCGGCCCCGGGCCCGGCCCCGGGCGGGCTCTGCAGGCTGCTGGGCGCGGGGGTTATTTAAAACAGCGAGAGGAGAGCAAGGGCAAAGTGATGCAATCCTTTAAGCATGGCTGGGAATGCTGTGTACATGATGCAATCTCGTGTAACTGTCAGTCATGAATTGAGTAATCTGTTAAAGATGTTCCTACAGTTTTTTTATTATAAAGAATAATCTATTTCTATAAGAAAATACATATGTATATTTTGGGATCTATGCATTCTTGCTACATTTGAAGCATTAATGAACAATTTTAATAAACTTTATGACTAGGTTAAAAAAAGTAGCTTGTTTTATTTTGCAGGCATGTTTAAAGGTAGATTGAGTGCAGGGTTGCAATTCTAGCTCAGTCTGGCTCAGTGCAGTGATCAGGGATCAGGATTTTTGTTGGTCTTTCAACTTTCTCTATGAGTCAAAGAAAGAAAAAAACCCAACAAAAACAAAACCCCAAAACCCCAAGAGAAATCCAGCGAGGAGCAGTGCTGGAAGCTTTAGCCAGTTCTTGTTGCCTGGTTTTATTTCCTCTAATCACTTGCTTTAGCTGCCGCTTGGGTGTTGTTTGGGGAGGAGGTGTTTGTGTTGGGGTTTTTTTGCGCTTCTTGCTGTTCTGAACGTGTAGAGTGAGATGTGCTATCCAAACCATGACCAATCTTTGGCAAAGTAACACCAAGTCTGAAGTGGGAGGGAGGAAGAAAAAAGTAAGGGAGGAAGCTTGAAATGAGTTTTTGTTTGTTTGTTTGTTTTAACAGAGTTCCTATTCTCTAAGTTATGATTCAGCATTTCTTATGTTTGTAGTTTACAGGAATAAACATGAGAAAGTAGCATTTCTGTTGGATGTCGGTAATTTTGGTCATGGCTCAGGAAGCTCTCATGAAACCCGGCCAGGTGAGAGGCACATGAACATCTCCCTCATCTTCTCTCTTGAGGCATTTTCCTAAAGACTGCAGATGGAGTTTCTCTGATGAGAGGTGGTTGTTTCTGTGTGTGTGTGTGTTTGCTGGGGGCAAGCAACAGATAAGTGGAGAGGGTGGCAGAGGAGGTGGCAGAGCAGGCCATAGCTTTGTTTGGAGACAGAAGCTCTGCCCGCCAATGGAACAGGCCAGCCTTGCCAGGGCTCCCAGGTTGTGTTACTTCCCCCCCATACGCTGCTGTGTCCAGGTCTGTAAGAAGTTAACAGTCTCAAGCTGGTTATGTGGAGGGAGTTGGGCAAACAATCAGGTCTTACTCAGCATTTTCCATTTTCCTGTTAGGCCAAATTTAAGTGTTAAGTTTTTAGATCCAGATTCCCGGTGCCCCAGAAAAGAAACTCCTTAATCGTCTGTGCTCTGTTGGACAGCTGAACACAGAAGGGGTTTTCAGTGTAAAGACAGTGGACTTGAATTTTCTGCTAGACATTCCAACACAAACAGACTGCAGAAGGACAAATCTTCAAGTTGTTGCTTATTTTTAGTGCTTCTTTAAGCAAAGCATGTTTTCTCCTGAAAGAACTGTTGCCTTTTTTTGACACTTGTGATCACAGCCTCCTGCAGCTGGATCTCCCAGAGCTCTCAGTGAAGTTTGTTACATGTTCCCTCTTCCTGCAGTGCCTCCATAGCTCCTGTCAGGAGCTGTGCAGTAGTAAGCAGTGGAGTGTTAGTCCTGATACAGATTTCTGCCGTTTGCTTTTTCATTTGTACAGTGCAGTTAAGTTGTTTTTATGAGACCCTAAGAATAGCTTTCCTTGGGTGAGCTAGCTCCTGCACCAGCATGACTCAAGTTCTTGCAGGCAGGATAGACGTTAGATCTTGTCTTGACTGTCCCTCGTGACGATGATTACTCCAGCCTCCTGTGGCTGTTTATTCTACTGTTCTTCTAGTTACGAAACTTATCCACATTGTTAGATCCTATTTTCTTGTTGTGCTGTAGGCCATGTAATGTTACCCAAACTTTTAAGCAGTGTTCCCAGTCAGAACCAAGTGCTGCTGAGGGTGGAATTGCTGGAGGACTGAAGGACCCTCAGCTACATTTCTTTTTTTCTTTCTTTATAAAGGCAAAGCTTCCAACAAAAGCTCAGTTTGTGGGGGCTGGAAGGCAGGGTAGATTGAAAGATAAACTGTACTAAAGGTATTTATATTGGTTTAAATAATAGTCCAGTTTTGCAGATAGAGCTCTATCAGGCATGAATGAGCTAATCCCCGTCCTTAAACTTTGCCTGCCACAGTTCAGGACACCCAGGGCAGAGGTGCTGCAGTTTGGAGAATGATGTTTAAATTACTGCTGTATTCCAGTGTATCTTTTAATTAGGATTACAGATTTCTCATTCAAGAGGAAATGTGCAGCAATGAGTTTTTGTCAGAAAGATGCAATTACAGACAGGAAAATTGAGGACACGAGTGCACCAATTTTACACTGCTCTCAGAAGGAATCTGTGAAAGAGTCAGAAAAAGAATTCTGGAATCCTTAATTCTTAATCTTGTATTACCCACATAATTTGCATTTTAGGACCTTTGTAGTGCTATTAAATGCATGGAGGTCATGAAATACCCTGATTTATGAACAAGCATAGGAAAAAGCCCCTGTAATTAAAACATGCCCTAGAAAAAAAATAGAGTGGAAAAATAGTTTGGAAATGAATCTGAGAAAACTCCGAGCACTAAAGTAGACAAAAGATTCCAAATACCTTTTCTAATCACTGTGGGGGAATTGGAAAATCCCTGTCCAAACAATGGCTCAGCTCCAAATATTGATATAGTTTCCCATTACAAATAAGGTTCTGTTGACTGGAAGCAGTACTCGGTGTGTCTCGGTTGTCTTCTGATAGGGTCTCTTGAGCTTCTTCTGCTAAAGCAACTCAGTACAGCTCGTGGTAAGACTTTGCAGTCTATATGCAGGCAAACCATGAAGAGAAGTTAAGGCACTTACTCTAGTAGTCTGCTTTGAATTTTATAGTAGTTTCTAAACAGCATTTCCTTCGGGCTTTTTTTTTTTCCCTTCCAAATTATTTATTATATTGACTGATTCATACAGGTCTTTCTCATTACTACTAAAATAAGTTTCTTCCTGTGTTGAAATAAGTCTGTCAGATCAAATCCCTAGCTTTGACATCCCCTTTCCAAAGCATCTAGCACTGCTTTATCATTTGCTAGGTGTTTGAATTCTGTTGTGCTTAGTTCTGCAGAAGAAATCGTATGTATAATTTTAAACCAAAATATTTAAAAATACAATTATAATTTTGTTAGCAGTTCTTCTACCTATTAATAGAAATATTACTCTCTGCTTATCTGCCCAAAACATGTATAATCCCATGCAGCTCTGACACTGTGGTGTTGCTTTCACACTTTTCCTGCTGCCTTCCGTTAATGACTCTTGGAAGATGCAGGAAAAATTACGCTTGTTCTGTTACTAATTGTTTCTTCTCTATCAAATAAAATCACCCAAATTGCACATAAGCACCAAAGGGTTATTGGGCGGGAGACTTGATTACATTTGGTAACAGTAGGGGTTTTTCCTCAGTGAAATTCTGCAACAGCCTTCACATATCGAAAAAAGCTTTGTGCATAATGTTTACCTTTACAATTTCGTTGCTAGAACAACTGTCATTGATGTGGATGTGTATAAAAACATGAAGTTATTCTCATACTAGCTACTTTCCAAGCAATGTTTCATTAGCTGTGATCAGAATAAAAGTAAATGCAACTCAGTATTTGCTTTAATAAAGAGAAAAAAATGTGTATGAGGCCAAATTACACATCTTCTTTTGTTATTTGTAGTGATATCGCTTAAGACATAATAATAAGCATTGTCTTGCATTTTCCTGTCATTCATACTGACATGAAGTCAGCCTAAAGCACCACCACACTGGGACGATGGGGTTCTGCATTCAGTTTGTACTGGATATAGATGATTATACAGTGGATGGCGGGTAATGACCAATTTGGTTCTAACCCTTTTTGCTACAAATTGCTAATGTAAAAAAAATATACTGCTACTCTCCTGAGCGTGAGCCTTTTTTGTTTAAGTCTGCACAAAAGCTTAACAGTCAGAATTTTAGGGCAAACCTCGTACACTAATGTGAAGTGTGAAGAAAAATACAAACCTATGCCTGTATGTTGAAAGGGTCGTGATACAGGAATCAGGAAATCCAAACAAAACTGGGAATGTAGTTAACTGCTTCCAAGGAAACAATTCAGTTCAAATTCTGAATACTTTTTTTTTAATCAATCAATAAAGTAAAATAAAGCCATGTAGCCAAATCTGTACATGAAATATGTGAGGGAATTAGTTCTCTTTCGAGAGACACTCACTGAACAGACAAGTGAAATCATTAAAAGAACGAAGTTCTATGTAACTATTTGGTGGGACCCAAACTGTAGTCTGAGAGTTTAATCTTTGCAACATAAAGCTAAACCTTGGTAGAAACTCCACACTTGGATAATATCCCAAGGTTTTCTGAGGTTCCCAATTCTTCCACGTGAACTGAGGCTGTTCTGCCCCAGCCTGAGCAGATGAGCAGCACAATCTACGGTGAGTATGTAAACACCTAAGGAGATTAGATACAGCCTTGGACTGACATCAGGATCATGTGAAATTTATGGTGCAGTGTTAGCCTGATGCAAAACTACGTGAAATTTCAAGAGTTCCCCTTTGAGATGATCCTGGAAGGGGCAGCGCAGCTGCCTGCAACACCACCCCTGGGGTTTGATGCCAGCACCCCGGTCCTCGGGAGCTGCAGTAAAGCAGAGCTCTCAAGTTTGGCGTAGCCATAATTCCAGTTTGCTCAGTTTGATCTATTGAAGACTCTGTTGGAAAGCAAAATGCCTTTTGTGATCATTTTCCCATCTGTTAAATTGTATTAATGTTTTGTTTTGAATAAAAGGCTTTTATGCCCTCCTAGAAATGGTGGTGGCTGGATCTGCCTGGATGTGAAAACAGGGCTGGAATTCAAAATGAGGATAAATGGGTTAATAGTTGCTGAAGCTAATTGATTTGCATTTACAATAGGGACACATTTAGTTCCAAACTTTCTTACTGGTTGCCACAGTTTCACAGAGCAGCACCATCTTTAACCCTCACTTGTTTTAAAATTTTCACGAATTTATATATTTGCTATTAAAATAATTCATATAATAAATAATAATTCCAATAATATTTTCCAGCTAATTACAAGCTAAGGAAGACTTTGATCTACATCCAGTTTTCTTCCTGCCCAGTCCTATCTGCTTTTGCCTCTGGGATTCCTGTATCACACACAGTGTAGTTGTCAAAGCACTTTCTCAGCGTCCAGAGTATTTAAATCAGGTTTTTGCTAGGTCTCATAATTTCATGCAATTTGGAGAATAAATCCTCTAAGAACTCACACTGCAGAAGTTTTGGCTCACTCAGCAGACCTGGTTTTTATGGGCTTGAACACGGACACCTCTGTACATTGTGCAAGTCAGGGTAGGGTACTGAATTTTTGATTGAGGCTATGAGATGCTATGGTCCCTATCCCCATACAAACCCAGCGCAACAGCTTGTTTGTTTTCTATAAATACCTCGGGTTTGCTAGGATATTGCAACAGCAGTTCATTAAGCCTGTGGTGAGGAGCTCATTGATGTTGTCTAGAAATTACAGTAACAGGAATCACAGTCTCAAACAATGCAAAAATCCCTCATCTGCTGCACTCCCCTCCTCCGTTAGCTCACCTGGGATCTGGGTCCACAAAAGTCTTGGGATATATTTTCTATAAGCGAGCAGAGGAGCTTTGGTTTTAGAAATGAATGTCATAGAGACACGATGGGAAAATATTTCTGTGCAACATGATGAAACAATTACTTGGCTGAAGTAATTCAGGAAGGGAATCACAAGAACAAGGGAAAGTGCCTGGAGCTGGTTAGAGAAGCAGAAGGAGAGCAGCGGTGGCTCCCTAGCAGAAACATTGTTTTGCTAATTTCCCCAGCCTCTGCCATCTAGCCAATAACTCGGGGGTGGATGTTTCTGACAGTGATTTCTCTGAGCCTAGGTGTCTTCAAATGGTAAAAATACAGATTCTGGTTTTTGAAATACAAGAGGTCAGAAAATGAACCTAGAATGTAATTTATTATGATACTTAACCGTGTCTATCACTTAAATGTACAAGGAACAGCATAAAATCTGTGGGATAACCTCGCACGAGATGAGTAGGATTACAAAAAAAAGGAGTAACTATCAAAGAGTTTGGTTGCTTAAAGGAGTGCAAGCTGGACCATAGCCACTTATGCTTCACTTCAGCACACAAGCCAGCTCTGTGCCAGCTCTGTGAAGAGCAGTAATGTCCGAGCAGCCCTGCTTTCTTGCTGCTGAGCTATTGATGACCAGAAGAAAATATGTGGCAGAAAATATTTTTGTGCTTAAAGTTGACAGTAGTGCTGATTGTTGGGTAGAGCCCCCAAATCTGAGGGAGTAGAAGAGAAGGCAGCAAGCCTTTATGCAGGACTTTAGCTATTAGGTGCACAGTGTCCTTAGCCACTTTCAGAGCAAATTACATAGCTGCAGAGTTAATGAGTGCAGTATGCTGACAGAAATTCAGATGCAAGGGATAAATACTGAGCTTTGAAACAAAAGAGACAGTTTCTGGTCCTGGCTCTTTCACCAGTCTATCATATATCTTTAGATTATCAGCCCTTAAATGCAATAGAAGCTGTATGCACGTATGTGAATCTCTAGTTCTAAGTGCAGTTGCCATAGCTGCAGGTACATTTGCCTGTTACATATTTAGATCCTGATCTAAACACATGTGCTTCATTTTATACACGTAGCTGTAGTGATTTCAGTGGAACTATTATTACTTGCATGAGTAATGATAAATGCATGGATCTGTATTTACATGGATATATTTACATGGATCTGTATATACAGATCACAGTGTCTCTGGGAAAATTTTTGTGCCTTGCCCAGTTTAACAGCACATGCCCTAGCAAAACTTGAGCACTTTCATGAGTTTTCAGATTCAGGAGAGCTACCCATGCACACGGGGTGATTGGGCTGTCCCTTCCTGTACAAAAGGAGATGACAGTGGCTTTAGCATTTTTGCATTTCCCACAATAAAACATCTGGCAAGTGGGATACTGCGTATGTTCTAACAGCTATCTTTGGGTCCCAATTCAACAAAGTACTTGAGTGTATGTTAAGAGCAGAAGCAAAACAATGCTGAACACAAGCTTTAAAATGTCAGATGTGCCAAGTGCTCTGCTGAAACACATCCTTCCAGATCCTCCACTGCAGCTGCCTGGCCTCTGGATTACTGCTGTGACACAGCTGTGGCATGGGCATAAGCCCTGGGAAAGAAAACATGATAGAAAACCTGGATGTCCAGAACGATGGTGAACAAGATGCACTCAAACTGGTCAAAAGGAATCCTGATTTCCTCCTCCTGTACTGAAGGAGCCCATCCAGATTATATGCTGGCCAGGTCTGGCAAGCCGCTGTTCCAGAGCATGGTGTTAGTACCTGGCTGCTGATGAAAGGATTCTTAAGCAATAACTCACTCCACATCAGCAAGAGCAGCTGCCAAGAACCATGGACTTCACTGGCCTGGAAGACAACTGATAAAGCAGATGCTGAGAAAAGCAATGAAGCCTGCGTTGGGCAATTTGGGTGCTACTAATGACTACTGGAAAATGTTACTTTTATTTTAGTTCTGCAATTGCATAACCCTGATTTGCTAAAGGCTCACAGCGACATGGCATTTGTACAGGGCTTGCTTTTTTGTCTTTATTTTTTGGCAAAGTATTTTATTTAGATGAAGAAATGCTCCCACTGTACAGAGGGACACCACTGCTCCTTCATAGTCCTTCCTCTGTCAGTAACAATATGGGTCAATTGCACTCTTGTCCAGAATTAGCTCTTGTGGATTTTGGCTTGTGGAGGATGAGGCACTTGGAATAGGTGGGATGATGCACTCAAAGCTCTTGTAATACAGTCTTGTACCTGGTTGTAAGGATACAGTTCATGAGGGAGGCTGACAGACTAGAAAGGGTTTGGCAAAAAAGGCAAGAAGGGAGATCTCCATGTGGTGAAGAGGCCTGAAAAGAAGGAAGTGATACCAAACAATACACGGTTCTGGGAAAGCTATTGCAAGCTGTGACAGTGATGGGAATCATTTCCACAAGGCAGGCTAGGGGCAATGAACTATTTTCCCACTGACCTCATGGTAACATGAAGTGAAAATTTCACTCTCGTGTTTTCTGCCAAGTCCTTAAAGGCAAAACCTTAACAAATGGCTTCTGCTTTTGCATTAATTCACTAGCAGGTGCTCTTCTGCACGAGCCCTGCAAGAGCTTTATTACCAGAGGTACAGTAACTATTAAGCAGCCATAAGCTCAACCTGGTATTTACGGTAGGACTGTGTCTTTTTATTGCGCAGAGGGAGGGAACTCCCTGCTCAGCCCTCCAGGTGGTCCCTTCAGGGCAGGGTTGAGGCACACTGGCGAGAAGGGGTGGGGTTGGGTGGGAGAGGCTTTCATTGCTGCCCTACCTGTTCTGGGCATAAATTGAAATGATCAGTCTCTAAATCCTACCAATTAGGCATGCTTTACCACCATCACAGTCAGTTTACTACGATAAGTAAGACTAAAATGTTTCTCTTTTAAAAGGAAAGAGGCAAAATCCTGCTTTAACACGTGTAACTCCCAGAGCAGGGGCAGCAGCACACTCTGTGGGGTACCTGACCTAACCCAGAAAGGCAGGAGCAGGGCAGCATTTTGCAATACAGAATGGGACAGGGACAAATACCTCCTAATGCATTTGTGTACCCTCATCCAGCAGCGACAGCCCATGGAGCAGGGCTGGGGGATGCAGTTTGCAGTCCCCTGCAACACCCTCTCCTCTGCAACAACTCCATTTAGGATTCAAGCTGTGGAAAAAAAAATAGTGGTAACCCTTTCCTAGGCTCCACCTGCCAACAAAGCTCCACCTACTTGGGAAAGCAAAATTAGATGCTTTTTACAAGACTATGAAACTGCTAATCAAGGTAGTACCTGTGCTCTCAAGTTAGTACTTTCCTAATCTTCGGAGCAAGATTCCTATAATAAAGAGGCAATATGGCCCTCTCGGGTCTATCACTTCTTGTTTCTGCAGACTGAGGCAGATGCTGTTCTATTTTTTGCCCACTGCTCCCACTCTGAGGGTTATCTTGGTTAGAAATTATGGGGTTGGTTTTCTTTCTCAAACAAAAGTTACTTTTTCAGCATGTGTTTCTGCCTGTGGAAATACAGGTGTGCTGTGCTGCCATGCAAAAGCACAAGCTGGCTTCATCCTCATCTGCATTCAAAGAGGAAGAAGGTGAGGACCACCTCCCAGCAGCCCCGTATCCCTTTCTTAGGAACCATTCTCACCACTGAAACAGTCTGTGCTGGTCCAAAACAAGCATTTCTGATATCTGCATTTCAGATCTTTGCAACTCTCACTTGCTTCGAAACAGGCTTTATTCTGAGAAGGGACTGGCACTGGCACTTGGGCATGTGGAAGGTTTTTAGGAACTGAAGAGGACAAATGGGAAAACTGATTATCCACGTCCTAAACATTTCCTACTGCATAAAGCTCGCCCGTGAGGAATGCTGCCTTTTACTGTCTTATGTCCTGGGAACTCTGACCAACTCGGCCTCCTGCATCCACAGCTTGTCAAGACTCATGGTTGTTTATAACCAAATCACTCTTGTGTACAAATCTAGGGCAGAAAAGCCCACTTATAAGCTTCTTTACAAATGCAGCAATAGATTCTTCCCCCCTCTACCTACCACCTTGTCTTGGGAGAAGGGAGGTGAATGTGACCTCCAAATAAACACCTCTCAGCTAATTTGTGCTCTCCTCCAGCCTCTCCCTAAGGATTAAACATTAGCTAGGGATCTCAGGAGGGCTTTGGCCACACTACACAGCCAAACAAGCTGGTGGGACCTGGCACAGTGCAGGAGGGCTCCACATTGGTCCTGTGCTAAATGTTAAGGCCAGACGGTCGCTTTTCAGCATCTGCTGCAGAGACTCTGCCACGTTAATTAGGTAGGAGTGATGACCTAGTGATTCTGGAGTAATGAAAGCAAAGTCCTGTATCTGGCATTGCTGCAAACTTGTTTCAGAATCTCGGGCAAGTTACTTCACCTTTCTTTGCCTCAGTTCTTTTATCTGCAGAAAGATACTTCCTGCATTTGGGAGAATAGAGGAGTGTATCTCAGGTATTATTTGTTTAAAGCACCGTGAAATATGAGATAAGAGACCTTGACGATACCATATATTATTTACAGTTTATATTAAAAGCTAAAAATGTGAATTAACTCAGGAGGGAAATATTTTTCTGGTGAAAATGACTGGAAACACAATTGTCCCTCACTCCCAACACTTCCAAGGCAGTAACATGACCACATAGAGTCTGGCTCATTATATATGTAAAACAGGCAGATGCTATTAGTCAGTAATTTTTTTCACCCAGTGAATAAAGAAGTCTATCCCTCATGATTAAATCCTCTGCAGGGGCCATATTTTTACCATATCTCATATTCTCAAGGTATTTGAAATCACCCTCAAAATTGGATACTACCTTCTCTTTTCCCCCCTTGGACTCCGAGCTCTGTCTTCACAGAATTTCACTGAGTCATCAGCATTTTCCTTTCAAATCCCCTTCCCTCTGACAGTATTTAATTCCTGATGTTGATCGGTATCGTTACAGTTTTAGTAAGTATGTAATAACACACTGTTCAGGGACAACATGTCATGATAATAAACCATCCACGTAATTAGGCCTGACTCATCAGTCAACACGGAGAGGGACTGAATGGAGTTCATAAAAGCACCTTTAAGATGGAAATGTTTAAAGGAAAAAGAAATTAGCAGTGTTTTGTATTGTCAAGTATTTTGCAGAGCAGAAAATTGTTTAGCACTGGGGAGAACACACTCTCCTGGAATGCCCATGTGTGGCCCATTATGTCCCATTTTGCCCTCTCTGAGTCATCCCTCCACAGCCACAGATTCCGTGCGAACAGGAGTCGTCACAGTGGGATCAAGTTTAGCGACTTACTCGTGTGAGTAAGCATCTACAGAGGGGAATTTCCCACTGAGCAGCGGCCAAGGTACCATTGACAAAAACTGGAGAAATAATTTTTCTGTGCAAACAAGTTCACATTTTTGCATATTATTATTATTACTTTTTTTACTTTAGGAGTTTTATTGTTTTAGATGGAATGCTAAAAACATGTCCCCAGTAAGCTATATAAATCAGAGGTCTGTATGTATCCCAGGCTGATGATCTGAGACATCTGGCACTTAGGCTTGGGGCCTTCTTGCACGGGACAAATTGCCCCATGAAGAGAATGCACATTTCCAAGATCTAAGTGAAACAAAATAACAAAATAGTTCCTGGTGTGCTTAAGCCCTGGAACTGCACAAGCAAGTTACTAGGGCCAAATCCAGCTCTCTCCAAGTCTAGGTGAAAGGTCATCCATTAATTAGGAAGCAAACTATTGAGTTACCAGCGTTGCAGCAACAGAATACACTCTCACCAACTGATTGACTAAGACAGTGGGATATCACCCGTAGCTATTGGCAACTCTCCTCTCAGCATCAACCTTCATGAAAGTGGTCATCTCCAAACCAAACAAATGCACAGTTCAGTTACTAATGTAAAAGACGTCAATCAGATTTATATAAGAGTATTGCAAAATATTAAATACTAAAAGCTGCCACCAAACAACAGCAGGAAGATTCATCACCCTCCAACATTTGTGTCTGGAACAGACAAATCCTGGCTGTTCTCAGGACATTGCACCTTGACTGGTGACAGCGCTGGCTCTGTGCATTTGATGTGAGGGGAGCAGGGGTACAAGCTGGCACACTGTCTGTCTGCATCTGACAGCAAGGCTAAGGTTGGCACCTAGCTGCATGAATCACCAACTACTGAAATATAAAAGCTTGCATATGCAGATCACTAATTAAACATATTAGCATAGTCAGTTACCCAAACTGTAATCTTAATCGTATCTCCAAGTTAGGCATGCGATCACACACCCATCTTGCAGATTTGCATTTGTGAGCATGGTTTCCTGAGAGCTAGGTCCAGAAACTGGCCTAATAACCAATTTTTCCTCATGTTGTTCCAAGAAGGAAAAAGAAGAGTGAAAGTACTCTGCGTGGCTCCCTCTCCTGAAAAGTACTGGGGAATTGTACAAAATCAGGAACTGATGTGGACAGCTGAGTGACAACGGAGAGGGCTAGGTGGTGAGTTATGTGTGCTCTCATTTAATCTAATGCCCATCTTTGTGACTCCTTCGACCCAAACAACGTGGATTTCCCTCTACTAGCAAATATTCAGACACAGGAAAAGACTATGCGCCAGATTTTTACTTGATTTACATTGAATTACCTGAGATTAGAATCTGAAACTAGAAACTTTCTTTATACAGTTACAAATAGGTATATTATGCACTTTTAAGGGGTTAAGAAAAGGAGGAAATCATAACCACAGAAGTCATAAAGGCAACTTATCCCAAGCCAAATAGTTTTGTTTCTAACGCCGGGCTTTAATTATAACATGTCATATAATGATGACATAGTGCTATAATAGGCAAATATAATGCATTAATCTGATATTATATTTTGGCTTTAACAATAGGTGCAGCGAACCAGCCTTAGTGGATAACTCATTCAGAACCTATCTGCACACTCCACCTAGATACTTATCTGCCTCTTTAATTAAGTGGAGGGAAACTTCTTGAGGCCATACCCATAAAGCCAGTCTCTGATGATAGCAGAGTTACTGGAAGCCTTTGGTAATCGCTTACACCCACGTATTGTGGTTAGCTTCCAACTTTGGCTCTTTCCTTCTCGCTTTGGAACCACCTATTTATCCCCTAGTGTAAATCCCCTAGGTTTTTGTACCAAAAGGGGTACAAAACACCTCCAGGGGTTTGTTTGAGCAACACATCAGCATTCTGTCATTGGCGTCCTCAGGACTGGTCCAGACTTACTAAATGCAGCAGTGAAAAAGGGAGCTTTGGCAAATTTTTCACTTAGCAGTATACTTCTTGAAAGAATAGCAACAGAGTGCATCAGTGAACACAGTGCAGTGAGTGCCAGCTTTCCGTAACACAAGTTCCCCAGGTTGTCCTCAGTGTGCTCTCATGGGAATCAGAGGCACTACAGCAACTGACCTCAGTGGAAGCAGGATTAAGCCTCGTGGGATAAAATCACCTTTCCTGATTCCGTGGGTCCTATCTAACTTGGTGTACATTGAAAAACAGCTTCTTCAGACACAAAGAGTTTGTAGGATTTGCATGCTAAGCTAAAAATAAAATTTGAACTAATATATTCATTTGGAGCAGATGGTTCCCTGAGTTGCAGTGCTTGCTCTCCACTAGGAATTTTGAAGAGATATCCTGCTCTGAGGCAGTAACATACAGAAACCATAAAGACCAAGCATGTAAGCAGCATCTGAAGAAAGCACAGGGACAGCAATCTTGAGGCCATGTGAGATAACTTTCTGAGGTGACAGTAGCATGCAACAAGCACTGCAGTCCCTGCAGCAGAATAAAGGCAGCTGACATGAGGCTCTTATACTTCAGTACTAGCTAAGCAAGCCACACAGGATGAGCACAACCAAAATGGCTCCAACAGCTTACCGCCTCCTTTTCCTTTCTGTCTCCTTCTGCAGCTCACTTCTGTACTCTCCTCCAATCTTTTCCAGTATGAAAGGCTCTGCTAATGACCTTTGAACAGATCATGTTGAGAATGTCACTGCAGAGCTTCTTAATCTTATGGTGGCGCCTAGATAATATGGTGATGGGTACTGAAATGCTGAAAAACAGACAGACAGATAGTTAGATAAGATTAGATATAAGTAATTTAGTCAGTCATCATACAGAGCAGCTGACATAAGTTCATTTGTAAAGCCAACTGCTAAAATTGCTTTAGAAGTCCTTACATTTTAATTCTGTTGAAAGACAGACCTTTGATCTGAATTGTTTTGGTGGCATGTACATTATTTGAATGGAACCTCACCTGACCAGGTAATACCAGACCGGTCATTCCTGGCATACTGTTGTCATAGGAGAACAGTGTACATGCAAATCCATACCTACCGATAGCTCAGGGGCAGACAGATAACTGAGCATCATGGAACAGATATAGTCTGAAAGCAAGAGCATCACTTTATGCTGATATGCAGAATGAATCATGGCTAATAAAAGGCTCAAACAACCATATATATGACTAAAGGTAACCCCAAAACACTTTTAAATTAAGCATGATCTGAAAATAAAAGGAGAAAAAATAATAGATAAGTGTTATTGCTTCTTTCATTAATATTTATTAATTTATACTGGGTGGAGATGAAGGAGGAAGAGAAATAAAACAGACCTGTCAGATTTGCTATTGTTTTATGTCAGTTTTATATTCCAGCTCTCAGGTACTACAAAAACACTGGGATGTTTGTACTGCACTCATTGCAGGGAAAATTATTTATATTCACGTTATGCTTTTTTAGTATGGCATTAACAAATTTCAAAGACACTTTCTAGGGCAGTTTATTTTTGAAGTTGGTTAGTTGTTTTCACTCTAAATCTGAGGCCGTGGTAGTATTCCCAACTATGGAAGGGGTAAAAGAGTTAATATAAAAGTCTAGAGTTCGTTAGTCCATGAGTGTCTCTGTGTGGCATTCAACCTCCACAGACACTTTGCACCACTAAGTCCCACTAAAGCAAAAACTGCTCAACGCGTGGATGAACCACAGATAAACACTTGCACGTCTTAATTAGTGATGGCTGAAGCTCTCAGAAGATTCTGTGGTTGAATTAGAATAAGCATTCAAGAAGCTCAAATGTTAATCCAAGCCTTTTTAGTTTAGAATGATGGAAGTTACTCTCTGAACTGGCTTACTCATTCCATTTTTAATATATCCTGACTGGAGTTGGGTTTGAACCACTGCACAAACAGCAGCTGTCACGAAAAGCAGCTCCTTCCTTCGTACCCACTCAAAATCAGTAATTGCAGGTGTGCAGAAAAATCAACTGCCTGAACAGCAGTCTCCAGACAGTGCTTGCTGCAGTGCTGTGTCCCTCTGTGACACCTTTCCTTTGCATATACTTGGCTCTGAGGCTTGAAGGCTTGGATTAATCTTACTGAACTGTTAGAAGCCCCATTTCCTTATCATTTGGGAAGCTCAACATCTTTTTGAAGGTACCTGCCTCTCGTCAGTGACTGCAGTGAAGGAGCTGGACTCCTAATTTGAGCATCTCATTTATTTGCCTGTACTTTGGAAGGATCAAGGTCCAGCTGCCTTGTGAAATACCTGATGTTACTGTATCTCCCTGGCCAGCAGCTGTCCCCTGTAGCTAGTCCATTATGGGATATTTAAAGTCAGCTTTCCTGCACACTGGTGTGATATACTGGACTGTAACACAGGAGACTGGATTCTCTAAACAGAAGTGTTCATATGCAATAGACCTAGAGCCTGGTTCTCCACTATCTTATGACTGTGCAGTCAAACCCATGGACTCATAGCAAGTCCACAGAGTGTGTAAAAAGCTGTCTAGCACATCTGGAAGTGCCAGGCTCAACCTGCGTAACTTAAAAGCAATGGAGGATGAAGCCAGTAGTTACAACAATTGTACTTCTCTGCCTCATGTCTGCATGAGCAAATATTGGGCTTGTTATGCGTGTATTTGGCATCTGCAAAGAGTTGCCTAGCTTGTGCATAAATGGAGTAGGTATTTCCCTTGCACGCCACATGCCAAATATGTGCAAATCAGTCACAAAAGTATGCCACCAGCTGAGACACCCATTTAAAAATGGGTTTCTGAAAATATTACATAGTAAAGTGCTAAAGAGCATTGTTTCAATTTTCAAAACTGCCAAGCAGCAAGCAGCTCTTGGGTTGTTGTTTTCTTTTTTGAGAGTCACACCACTCACACATTTCCATTTAGGTTTTGGAATATGATTTTATATACTTATTTTTTGAGGAACACTGGCCAAATTGCTAGCTGTCGGCTGGAGTCTTTATCAGAAAATCTGTAACTGAACATTCCAGGCCAAGACACATAGAAAACAAAACTGGGCAGAAACTTGTACAGTATGGTAGTAGTTACATAGGAAGCAGTAAAAAGAATTCAGGAAAAGGGACAGAAATGTACTTTTGTGAACTTGAAATGTATACTTTTGTGTTTGCAGTGATAACAGCTGTCCTTCTTACAGCATCGTGCACTTCCAAAGCTTTGAATGAATAACTGTAGCTAATGAATAATAGCACCTTCAAATAAAATCTTAATTTCAAAACAAAGGAATAATAAAAAAAGTTAATAGTTTTTGGATTTTTTTTTTAATTCAAAGCTTAGAAAAGTTTAGGTTGGAGTCTTGGGTGAAGGTTTGGTTGCTGCCTTTTCCCCTTTTATCTGAACTAGCTCACTCAGACCTAATCTTCATCATCTAAACCACATGATTAACACACAAAATAACTTTGGAGCATGCCAGGTCCAAGCAGGAAGCTGCAAGTACTATCATGTCTTCTTGATATTAGCCAGCAAAATAACTGTGGTTTCTTCATATTTTTGTTGTTGTTGTTGTTGTTTTAATTATCTACATTTATGTTTTCCTTGAAAGGAGCTTGCGTTTTTGTTTCTTCTGTGTGTTGGAAAGTTTCAGATTTACAATCTCACTCCCGGAGGGAATGCTTACTCTCCTAGACAATCCCCACAAGACTGGGGCAGGCCTGGACCCTTTCACAACATGGCTGAGGACAACTCTCACTCTGCTCCAGTTCGTCAGTCACAACCAAACCATCCAGCCAGATAGCACCTCTCACACCTGGTCAAGTTTAAAAGAAAGTATCTATGACTGTACCACATGAGGGGACTGGTCCTGCTGGTGTATATTAGGCTTGTTCAGAATATTCCACCTGAATTGGCTGTCCTGACAAAATAGACACTCCTTTACTTCCTTCAGGATCCCAGTGGGTTTTAGGTAGGAACTCTGCACTAAGCTGCTCAGAGCACAGCAGTTCTGGGCATGTCTAGACATAAAGTTGCTGGTACTGGAAGAAATGTTATCCTGAGCAGGGAGGAACCTACTGAGTTGTAGGTGCTTAAGTCCTCTTTTGCATCTGGCCCTAACTTGCAAGAGAGAAAGAGCCAAATGCTCAAAGGCAGCTTCCATTTTATGGCTCTAAATTATGCCAAAAAAAAATATGGACTCAATAATTTTGCACCTGCATCTGCATTGGAGGTGAGGGAGAGCCTCGACCAGGCAGGGAGAAGCTCTGATTCTTTGCTCTTTCTCTGCTCTGTGAATTCAGAAGGGAAGAGAGGCCTCCTGCCAGCAGAAATCATAGTCCCCATGTGTTTCATACACTCCTATGCAAAGCTCCGTGGTTGGTACACTGGGTGCTTGTTGGGCAATGGCATGGAGAAGGCTGGTTTTCTTGGAACATTTTCTGTTCATTGTACTGCTCCTTCCCAGCATTTCACAAACCACCACAAAGAAGATGGCAAAAAGGGGAAAAAAACCACCTTCTTACAATTAATTGTGTGTCTCTTCCCTCACTATCCCAACAGCCTTGGCAAGCTCATAGGAGCTAGGCAGAGCTGGTCTCTGCTGGATGTTATTCTTCACACAATTTGATGATAATTCTGGGGACTTTGCATGATCAAATGGTGAAAGCACAAATGGTGAATGTACACATATAGAAGTCAGGACTTTCAGCCTTCGTTCCTGGTTCTGCCACCAAGATCCTGTTTGTATTGGGATGACATACATAAACTCTTGGTTGTCCCATTGGCGTGGACCTTGTTTTATGTATTTGCTGCTTCTGTTATTTCTAGGGCTATTTCTGTTATTTCTAGGGCTCATATCAAAACAATAGCAAAATGTCCCAAATAATCTGCAAAACAAATTATAAACCGAAGAACTACGACCTCTCTCCTCTGATTCAAAGCCTAATAAAGACAATGCAAAGACATTTGTTGTCTCCAGTATACCTTAGATTACAGTGCAGGCTCTTGATCCAGGAGGAAAAGAGAAGGAAGGCCACTAGAACTCAATGAAGCAGTGGGAGAACTACGACACATATTAATGGGAAGTAAAAATACCCTCAAGGAATGCTGGAAGCAAGGCTCTGCCAAGGCTTGGCTAGAATACACCAGTTTAGGGACCCAGCTTCTGCAGCTTCTTGGATCATCCTAGGAAGGATGATGTGAGTTCTATATTTGTAGTTTCTAATATTTTTCATACCTGACAGAACAACTCAGTTCTGCTTTCATGGCAAAATTCCCAATGATTTCATTGTGAGCACAGCACAGCTCACATCCTCTTATTTTCTGCTGTTGGGTCTTTTTGACGTCCTTCCACACTGTGAGGCTTGACTGGTCCTCTCCCCACTCATGATCATTCTTGGTCTGCGTTTCTTTGACACACATAACAGTTGTTACCTCCATCTGAAGATCATACTTGTTTCTGTAGCAACCAAAACAGAAAAAGAGGAGATTGATTCAAACACTGTCTTCTGCATCTATTCAAGACATCTCCTGCTTATAGTGACAATGTGTTTTCTCCTTGCTTTTCATCATAAACCTTATAGTCAAGTTCAGCTGTTCTCAGATGGGGCTTATGGAGGAGAACAGGGCAGCTGGACAGAAGCCCAGCTTGCAGAAGTAGTCTCTAAATGTAGCATGTGATCAGCACAAAGCACAAACAAAAAAAGGAAGAAAAGAATTAACCAAAAATATATTACTGTTATTGAAAATGAAACCTCAGGATTTCACCCCGTAGGACTGCTATTTCAGTACTGTGATTTTCAAAACAGTACTAAATTTGTGATCCTTCTTTAAGTACCTACTTCCCTGGGTTTGGTACTTAAAACTGTTCACTCTGCCCTTCTAAATCCTCTTTTACGTTAACGAAGTGGTTTCAAACAAATGATGGGCTACACATCATAAAACCTGGGAAGTTTATCTAAGAACAGATTTTTCCTAAGTTATTTCAAAGTCTTTATGAAAATAAAAACTGCAAAGATGCATAACCATGATCCACTAATAACCATGTCATCTCTAGTCCACCTGCTACCATGGTGCAAAATGAGGCAGTTTGAAGAATACAAACACTGATTATATAAGGAGATGATTTGTGTTGTGATCAGAGCTGGCTCTTCTACAAATATACCAATTTGATTCACTGGCAGCAGTGACAAAAAAGATGTTTTGGTTCATAAGGAAATGCTTTGATTCACATATTTAATTTTGCTCTGAGGGTTTCTAAAAATATAATTAAGCACTAAACTAAAATGGAAACTCTGAATCCCAAAGCTAAAACGTTTTACTCAGAAAATGATAAAATTGTATGATTTGATGTTTTGTATTTCAGGGTGATATAACTAAAACAGTCAGCTGAAACTGGTTTTAGTTCACAAAGCATTAAAGTTTTTATAGATTTTAACATATTGGCTAAGATTATCCAACAGTAAATAATGGGAGGATGTTACTGTGAAGAAATAACATGCTGTCAGAATCAGGATTTCATATGTCCGAATACAGGTCTATAATGGCCGTTTACTGTGCTATTTTATCAATGATATTTATAGACCTCTCAGCTGAGGGGTGGAGTTGGTACAGTAAGGAGTAAGTCATGGTTTGCTCTTAGTATATTATTAGCTCTGGCCAAGTTACATCTCAAAAAATTTGTAAACTCCACTTGATAGGAAAATACTACGCACATTTGTGATGCCACAGAAATAAAATCTCATCATTAAAACAGTGGCTCTTTTCCCTCAAGATTTTCTTTAGGCCCATCCTCAAAATTAATCCCAGGCAGGTAATTTATTGTTTATCCACATGACATTTAAGCAGTATATTTAATATGGTTGCAGTTCATACTTTAAATTAAAACCTAACATCAATTCAACAATTTTTGGCAAATAAAAGGCAGCAATGGAGTGTCAAGAATTCAAGAAGACTCCGATCGAATTTAAATGGTGTTGCTCTCAAAAGCTGGCAGCAAGGAGTGCATCCTTTTAAAATGTTTCTATTAGAAGCTGATGTTTATGATTGCTCTCAGCTTGGCAAGAAAAACACTCTTCTAAACATTTACATTTCACATTCTTTAGGACACTTGAAAAATGTTGGCTTGCAGTTCCCCACACTGCAGAGAGGTTGTGAGGAATGTTATAGTAGAACATTAATAGCCATGTACTTTTCTTGTTCTTTGATTTACTGTGTGGCAGTTTTTATACTAGTTGTGTTCTTAATGTTGTCTGTCCTGATTTGAGTTGCACTCAAGCAACATGAGCCTAGGTTTATTTTTCTGGCTAATAAAAACAAAGTCAATTCATTTATTAACAGTACTTTGTACTGTGTTATAGTCACCATTTGGAGCCTTTCCTATCTGCATAGATTCACTATATACTGTTGCAAAACTCCTCAGCAGAGCCAGAAAATGAGCATTTTTCAAGACATGCAGTCTGTGAAGGAGGGGCTGTCGCTGTTCTGTTTGTCCAAACAATGTGGCCATGTTCTGGTTTGCCTACAGACATCAGCAACAAAAATAATAATAATATAACGTAGAACCCCTGGTCAGTCCCTCTGGCTCCAAGGTAGCTACTTCCATGAGTAACTGCCACGTCTGAGTACGACAATTGTGTTCTGGCTGCTGTGTGTCACGGGCCTCAGTGTGCAGCTCTGGTGAGCTCTCACAAATAGTGCCATTAAAGCCAGCTGGACTGACTACTTGTACCTGCCTACTCACTCCCTTGCACACAGATTTCCCAATCTGACCCAGCCTAATAGCATCGGCGGGGGGAGGGAGGTGGGAATAAATTAGCATTGGCTTTATTCTTCACCGACAGCGCTGTTTTCAAAGCAGTGTTTTGATAGCACAATTACTTTGTAAATTAGAGGTGCATAAACATATCCAATGTGTTCCCCATTCCACAAATCACTTAAGGATATGTATGAATCTCACTGACATGGGTAAATGAATCGCTGAATTAGGACTGATGCATGGGATAGGGTGAAGTGCTAAACACTGCCAGCTCCCAGGAAGGCCACTGAAAGTTGATGGTACCTAGGCACTACAAGACTGAATAAATACAAGAATGTATCCACGGGAATAATTTTCTGTATGCAAATCATCTCACTGCAGTGTTGCAATCAGTGGGAGTCCCCAGTCTGGACTGCTCCTGTGGGTAAGGTAAGCTCACTCATGGTCTGAGGATCTGCAGAATCAGGTTTGGTGGTATGTGCTGGATGCCTGTGCACTATCATTTTAATTCAGTTTGCTAAGGTGTGTACAATCTCTGTTAAGGTACATGCAAGCCACAATCACAGTGGCATCGAGTCAGCTGCTTCAGACCTGGGCCGTTTTGCTGTCAGTTGAAGATGTGAGGCTGATGGAAGTGCCATGCTCTATGGCACTTGGATAAAGAATAAAGTTTGCTGTATGCCCTGCTGGCAGTAGTAGACAACTCAAGGCAAGGGAATTTTACAAACTGTGAATGCAAACTGTAGCTGTGAACCTTTAATTACTGTTCATAATTAGGCAACGATACAAACTGTACACATATAATGAATGCCCTTCATCAGAGGAATCAGGTAACTTAGAAAGCTCATTAAAGTCTCATCAGAACATGATGTTGTGACAGTGTTACATGGAGACCCTCTGAAGCAGCCATATACTACCTTGTCTGGGTCACGGCAAAAAGCCTGAGCCTTATGGCTACTGGCACTGTGAGGTCAGGGGTGTGTTCTGTTCTGGCTCTGCTCTGATTTAGCCGAGGGTTTATGTTGTCCAGGGAGGTGCTTTTATTTGGTAGGATAAAAGCTGGGTCTTGCTGGCTTACATCAGACTTGTTTGGGAATATTTGCGAACTCACGGAAACAAAAGACAATGTCTCTTGACAAAACTTTTCAGTGTAATTCTGTGCAAGAACACTCTCATTCCAGAACAAAAATGACCACACAAAGACTGACTCAAAACTAACTCCCTGCCAGCCTTTAGAAACTGAAAGTCCCATTTTAAAGTTGAAGGCATTTATCAAAAGCCCATGGTTTTATTTAGCTTGCTGTTCCCAGTATGTACATCCCCCAGAGCAAGCATCCAAAATTCAAATAAAGTCAGGGGAATCTCAAAGTACCCAGTGTCAATTGCCTCACTTCAAGACAAGTACCCAAAATCAAGTAAGGTCAATTGAAACTCGAGGTGCTCAGTGGGTTATTTCAAGGCAGACATTAAAAATGAAGTCTCTTTGAAGGGTTTTGAAAATTTTAGCCTAAGTGGCAGGGACAGAGGATGAAGCTGAGGAATTCCTGTTTTCACAGACAAGTTTTTTCAGAGCAACTTGTTATCAATCAATAATCTATATTCACATAGATTAGCATATACAGGTCTCTACAGGAAATCAATAACACATCACAAATCATAACTTAATAGAATCTGGGTATAACCAGTGTCTTGAATAGCTCTAATAACTCCGTATAAAGAAATAAAGGGAGCAGCTCAGAGTGGGTGGGAAGCAGTAGCCAGCAGGCTGGCTAGGAGGAAGGGAGAAATAATAAGGCACCTAGTTCCTAGGAAGGGCCAGCAGGTGTATTTATAGAGGTCACACATCTTCTGGTCAATTAGGTCTAAACCCAGAGGAACCACTGGTAAAATATCCATTGCTGCTGGCTTTGGTAAAAGCCAATTAGAGACACATTTATATTAAAAAACTTAATTTCTAGGGAATAAAAGTGTGGAGAACTTCAAAAGAGTTGCCCAAAGAAGGGTGGACCATGGTGTATGTTCAGGACTGGAACTAATGGATCCCAGTGCTTGAGTGCATGGACATTCTTTGAGTTTCCAGGGAGGATAGCCTAAAACACTGGCCTCTGGTTGTAAAATTTAAGACAGAATTTAAATAATTTTTACTTGTTTACTTCACTTTTTACTTGTTTACTTCCTCTCAGTTTATCTAAATATTCAATTTTATTTGTTTCTAAATAAACACTTGCTTTACTACAAGGTTTGTCTGTTGTTGGGGGTTAGGTGAGTGAAAACAAAGCTATGGTCTTACGATTCCATGGAGATCACAGATTGAGTCAAAGAAGCATGCGTGGGTACCCCTGGGAACGTGTACCTCAGCACAGCTTCATAGGTTCTGCCAGTGGGAGTATTTTCTGCCAGAATGCAGAGAACCAGTGCAGGAGCTGGGACTGCCAAGTGACAAGTATGCAAATGCTGTCCTTTTGGTAGGCACAAACAGAACACTTTCTGAGGCACAGAGAGACTCCCCATAGCTTCTCCAAGCCGTGGTGCTGTACAATGAGTAGACCAAACTCATACCACGGGTTAGTGACAAAGCTGAAAATAATCCAGATTGCCAGCTCCCTGTCCTAAATACCACTTGCAGTCCTGCCTTCTCCTCTAGGATAAAAAGCATAAGGAAAAATATTCCAAAAGCTTTCAAGAAGCAGTGTGGATTTTGCTGTTAAAACATTATCAAAGGATCAGAAAATTCCACAAAGTAAGACAACAGTACTATTGCAAAACTCTGGGGGATCTCTTCTGTGGTACAGAGTTATTCAGCAGCTCAGATTCATAGCAGTATTTCTTCGCCCTCCACGGTCATAAATTCTTTTTCCTGTTTTGGATAAGTTCAGTAAGCTCAACTCTTTTAGCTTCAGTGAGAGCCAGACCTTGCCTAAAATGTAATATTTTTTATTGTCCCTTCCACAGAACGTTTATGCTGTGTTTACCAGGTTCATTTCTTTTTTCATTAGAAGTTAATCGCAATGCCATTAGCACTGCTTTAATGTCATGAGAATCACACTCTGCAGGGTGCATCCTATGACTGCCTCAAAAATCTCTCCCTGTGGATATTTTGTCTCTGTGAAACAGTCGGGTTCCAACTATTCATCTTCGCCAAGAAGAACAATGTTACCAATTATTCCTACAGTGGAAAATAAATCAGAACAATAATTTGTTTTCTTGCAGTTGGTTGTACGTATCCTTCATCAGAAGAAATTTAGCTATGAATTAGAAAAATTTCCTTTCACCTTCCCAGCCTCTTCAGTTTGTTCAGGATTCATGGTATGCCTATGCATCAGATGAGATATTTTACCTGGGAGGTAGGAATTGTTCCAAGTTCATACCTGCTCAAGATGTAATTCAGCTTTATGAAGGAGACTGGCATAATGCCTATCTAAAAAAAAAATCTCCAGCATTATTACGCAGAGCATAGAAGAGTTAACAGTGACCCAGTAAAAGAAATCAACAATCTGAAAGTGGTTTTGCAGAGAGAAAAGATCTGTCATTAGTGAAAAGAAATGAGGTGAAATTACTGAAAGAACATTTCTGATCGTGCAATCAAGGAAATGTAGAACAAAACTCCAGGGCACAGAGGGATCTGTGAGTACTACCTTGGGGAGAAGGTACTACAGATACTTCCCCAGATAAGGGCCTATCAAAATTCAGTGCCTGAGCTCAGAAACCCAAACATTCATATTAAAAATACAACCAGTTCATGTTCATGGATTGGGCTTTCGGCCGTGGCTGTCATATTCTGCTTAAACATGCAATTCCTGAGAATAATTCAGATGTGCCGTTATCTTGAAGGTATCAGAAATCACAGCTGATGTACTCTCAGATTATACAAACAGTTGCCCTGCTGTGCACACAGTGGTGAAAATCCAGTCCTAAAGATCCTGTGCATTGGTCTTGGTGGCGCAGAAGTGTTGTCCGAGGTGTTGTCTAAGGTGCTGCACGAAGCTGAAGGAACCTACAGGTGCTCCATGCCACTCAAAATCACGTCATGGGCTTAATCATCAACAAAGTCTCATTACCAAGACTTGCAGCTGGTATCCAATGAAATCTGAGCTAGCAGTTGCAGTTCTAAGCAACTAGCGATACCAGTTTTTCTAGAAAATTAATAAATGCAAATGTTAACTGTTCTAAATTCACTTAATAAACAAGTCACCTCGAAAGATTTGTGGTTTCATTAATACAGAGAATATAAATAGAAAAGGAAATGGAAGGCCTGATACTTGGTGTCCAATAAACCCCATCGTGTGGCTAAGCTTCTGCAGGGCTCTCTGGGTATGCAAGGAGATAATTAGCAAAATGTCATTGTAGTCTTTCAGTCACTATAAAATACATTTAAATGCTTTCTAAGTGTGCAGCCCATTAGTCACTCATGCAGCAACTGCAGCGGATAGGCTGGATCCTGCTCTAAACAAGGCAGAGCAAAGATGCTAAACTGCACGGCGGGTTAAGCGGCTGAGAAGCTCCAAGGAAGCAATTCTGTTCTCAGGATGAACATTGCCAAGGGCCTCATTAACACGGAGGCAGTGAGTCTTGGTCCATGTCTAGTGTCCATTCACACCCAATCATTTTGAGGCTAAGTGAGCAGAGGAACTTGAGATTCATCCCACAGAGTCTTGGTATTGTTTCCATTCTTGCCCTATCCCCCATACAATGACTTGCTGTCTTGTAACAGGCAGACCAAACCCCAAGAAAAAGTTTTGTGTGACTGCTCAGTGCTGAAAAAAACTACTCCTCCTGAAGTCCTGGCTCTAGGAGACAAATGTGGATTTCCCTGGAAATCTGCCCAGATCTAAATGTGAGTGTGGAAATGGGTGTTATTACCTGCACTCTGTGTTTGTGTTCAAATTCTCCCTCGCCTGCACTTTCCAGATTTTTCCTTTGAAACTAGTGTGAGATTATAAATTTAAAGGAGCTATCAAATAACTATGTGTCACCTTGAT
Source organism: Aegotheles bennettii (assembly GCA_013398125.1). NCBI lineage: Eukaryota > Metazoa > Chordata > Aves > Caprimulgiformes > Aegothelidae > Aegotheles > Aegotheles bennettii. The sequence continues at coordinate 82,268 of VZRW01000780.1, forward strand.
AATGAATTATGGATTGAAAACAAGTCTCATAGCCTGAGAAAGTTTGAAAAATTATGCACTTGTCCCCAAAGGAAAAGGAAAAAGATAATAAGGAGAATAAAACTACTGTACCACAGGTATAATGTCTTAGCAAAACTAACTCAAATGGTAGATTGCATCTGAATTTGGACCATGAATAATATCTTTCCAGCTTCTGCCTAGCCATGTGTCACTTTCTACATTCCTCACCAGTCTTCAGGAAGCAGCTGTAATGTGCAGCCACAGTTCCCAGCCGTGAAGCCAACACGTGCTGCCTGCTGAGCCAGGTACAGTCCGAGCCACGACACTGCTTCACGCTGCTGTGTGGACTGCAGTGAAAACTACCCAGCTGACCTCCATGGAAATTAATTGAGTGGCCCTGCTCGAAGCATCCTGCGTCTTCCTGGAGTTATGCATTGGAAAGGACTCTCTGAGTCATCCCCCTCATTTGCATATCCCTTTGCATCTTGGCATTAACAACCAAGAGCCATTGGAGCCAGCTAGAAAAGCCTCATGTTTGTGCTCTCCCATGCAAATACCTCTTCTCCCTATATATTAGTTACCATGTGTGGGTTTTCTCTCTCACTCTCTCTTGCCATATGTGTGGGAGTTGATGGCATCAACTTTATGAAATCACAACACATGCCAAGAACAGCTGGAGAAGTTGAAACAAGTTCTGGGTGAGGTGAGTTTCATGGGCAGGGACTGAAATTAGCAAAGGTACCGTGGCAGCTTGCCATCCTGGGAGTCTCACATGGAGCATGCGGGATTCGCCTGCTCCAAGAGTAGATTCCCCATGGAAAACAGGATTTGATCTGATTTAGATAATGTCGATGTCAGAGACAGCTGAATTAGAAGAATTTGTTCACCAGGAGAGACCATCTCTGCACCTCTTCTGTGACTGGTTCATTATGTAAATATAAAAGTTTCATCATGAGTCTGAGGTAATTAGTATCTTTAGCCAGCATATAGCACTCTTCAGCTTCAAAATGCTTTACTAACATTAATAATTAATCAACACAACACTCTGGAAAGGTTATCATCTTAATCAATGGGTAAACTGAGGCACAAAGTTTTAAAGTATCACAGCCTGCCAGTGGCAGTCCCCCTGTGTCCCAGCCTGGTCTCAGTGTGTTGCAGTGCGTGGCCGAGCTACCTGATACACTCTGTGATAAGAAGGAACAAACTGAGAGGCCATTCCATGATGAATAAAATAAAACTCCCTCCAGACTGCACATGGAGCAGCACCTGTTAATCACTGGCTGTTTCTGTTGGACACCCCACATGTTCCCTTCACCAGTCCAACAGCATCCTTGACGTGACAGATACGCTCTGGCCTCAGCCTTAGCTATGACTCAGGTATTTACATATTCTTTTCTGAGTAATTTCAGAATATAAAGAACCAGTGACATATCTGATGAATTTTAGTGCTATAAATTGTTTAATAATTAGCATTTGCTTTTGAAGCACTTTACACATCTACCTAAGAAAAATTTCCACCTTTTGCCTCAATCTCTTATACAGGAACATTTGAGTCTGGTTCAAAGTTTGCTCTTAAATTGTTAATTTTCTATAATCAAGTCTTGTTTAGGCTAGTAAACGCAGCTTTTAACTTCCCAGTTTTTGCCATTAGTTCCACCTGGACATCTTCACTGGGTCATACATTATTGCTTAGGTATGTCATTCCCAGACAAACCTGGGGAGAGTTGTGAAGGAAACAACCTCCCTGCTCAATTCAGAAAATGAAACTTCAGCACAGCCTACTAAATAGAGAAACATGCACGGTGTATCTGAAAGCAAAGTTTGCTTTTCTTGAGGCTTCACAAGAGGGATCTGTCAAATGTGGTAAGCTGTCATTAAAAGAAATTAACCTAATCAAAAATCCATTTTCTCTGATTTCTGCCTAGTCAGGTGAATATTAAATACTAGATTTTCCAGCTGGGGAAAAAAGAGGAAATCAGCATCTCTGTTTTCATTCAAACACGTGTGTGAAGGAGCAAGTACAGATTCGCCTTTGTACACCCAAAGTATGCATGTCATTAGTATGACTGCACAGGGAGTCATGGGACTTGTCTCCATGACTGGCCACCTGCCTGTCACCTGGGCGCTCGTCTTAACAGTGACAATGCTTGTGCTTAGCATTCAAATGTATGGAAACACACATTTCTTCTGGCAAAGTGGGCTTCTGAGAGCTGCTGGTCTCCTAACCTCACGCTCCCCAGGAGCTCTGGTACCTGTTAGGACAATACTTCTCACTGAACATGTAGATTTTTGTACCTGTTTGGTTTAGAGTAAACTGGTTGCTTGTGATGTGTTAACTCCTAGCATCACCACCACGAGTACAAGTGCAATTCTCTCCTCATCACTCCCAAACTTCTTTTGTGTTCTCCAGAAGTGGAGGAGGCAAAGAAAAACCCTGGTTCCTTTGAGGTGGGAGCTCACCCCAAGGGGGAGGAGAGGGAAGCTGACCTCCAGTGCATTTTACTGATCATATTTATTTTTAAAGGCACTTGGCCATAAGTCTCAGCCTATGGCTCTGCTTCCTGCAGGCACACCCTGCTTGTGGCTGTGAAGGTACTCACTAAGCACTAGTAACACCCAGCATTTATATAGGGCTTTTCATCTTCAAAGCACTTCCCGAACATCGTTTAATTAATGAATCCTCACAGCCCTCTGTGAGGTATGCACAGTTATTACCCCCACATTTTACAAGTGAGGAAAACTGAGGCAGCGATTAGCTGAGGCAACACTGTGGGAATTGGGATTAGAGCTCAGGAGAACTCAGGAGTGCCTGGACCCCCATCCCACACATCAGTTGCCAGGCTGCCTCATTGGGGAGTGCACATGGTGCCTCAGATCAGCACAGTATCTTGAACACGACCGGTGCTGACCTTTTAGTGCATCAGCAGCATCTTCTCCTTCCAGGTCCACACAGGCTTTCTGTGTGCAGATCTGGGAAAAATTTTTTCATCTTTCAGTATGAGTTCCAGATCCTGCTGTTGCCCAGACAGGAGATCCAAAGAAAGGACTGAGGTTTCAGAGGAAGACAGCTTCTTCTACCTATAGCACTACCTGACACAGTCAGTGTGTGCCATCACAGTGCTTTTAAAAAGACATAGAAGGGGGACTTTCACGCAGAGATCTCAGAGTGCTCTGTGGACAAAGGACAGTGTTGCAATCCCAAGTCACAGTATGGCTCTGTGAGACTGTCAGACCCACTCAGGCCTGGCCTCGGCTGAAGATCTGATGATTCACGACCCTCAGCCCACATTCATGAAAGTTCAGTGAGTTTCACTCACATCCTCCTCAGTAACTGTGGGTTACTCCCTCGAGAAGCCCCAGGGTATCTGAGTTCCCAGCTGACATGTGGAGGACAGGAACAGACTTCCTGCTGGTAATGGTTGCCGGTAGGGTGAGAGAGGGCACCAGTGATGGGGGTTAAGCCTGGATGGTTCAATCTTGTCAAACTTGAACATCCGAGAGAACCTGCAGGGCTTGGTTCCTTTCCAGCCCTCCAGGGCTCTCACAGCCCTAATTATTATTGTTGTTGTTGTTATTATAACAAAACATTCATATACTGCCATAAAATACAAACTAGATAATACACGTTCCTTGCCTGAAGAGCTCAGGCTTTAAACAGGCTGGACACCATGAACTGGATGCCTCAGGAGAGACGGGGAAGGCGCAGCCCTTTTGGAGTAATTTCCCCTCTCAATTCCTTTCAAGTGCAGCTGGACACTGTGCAGGAATATGGGACACAGCAGTGAGCCACTGGCCAGGCAGCACCAGAGATACAGCATGCTCCTCCAGCTGGGCCTCAGCTCATGTTCTGCTGTGCACAGCAGCTACGGGACAAAGATCTGTGGCTAGCAGTCCCACTCCCAGGGCAGGAGACTGGGGGGAATGGGATTTCATTGTGAGTGCTCTTCTTGGATTAGCTGCAGCTCCAAGCTGGTACCTACCACTCCAAAGCAACATCCAGCCCGCTGTTCCTGGGGGTGTAGCAGCTCCCAGCTCCTGCCAAGTTCTCACAAGTGCTATCAGGGAATTGCTGGCAATCAGCTGATCGGCTGATCCATCCTGCTCCTGTACAAGACAACCACCCCACAGGGTTGTTTCAAATGCACCGTTCAACTAAACCAAGGTGGTGGAATTTTAATGCTCAAAAGAAAACAGGAGCATGGTAGTGCATAGTGTGCTGATGCTTTTGCACAGCTGACCACTGGGAAGCACTGGGGAACCTGTGGTTCTTAAATGCTCTCCCGAGACTGAAGCCTTCTCTCACTTGTGAGGCCCCTTCTGCTCCCTCCTGACAGTGTTTCCCAGTCTAATCTGAAATGCCATGAGATACTGAGCCCAGGGAGAAGTGGAAAATGTTGCAATTCCTAAGCTGCACTTTGAAATTAAATAGCAATATTTGTAATTAATAATATCTAATGAAAAAAAATCGCTGCTTATTCCAATATAGACACTCCAGGTAGCACTAGGGCGTCAGGCAGGCTTGTTCAGCCTCTGGACAGACTCACCCAGAAGGCTGAGCATCAACACACCCTGTGTACACCTAGCATCATTTTGAACAACAATTGCACCCAAACAAAACAAAGACAAGGAGCACTTTAAGTCCTTTGTGTGTCTAAGCACAGGAGAGGGATTCCTTGCCTGTTCATACCAACTGAAGGCTCTGAGCCAGAAACTGTCCCTGCACTTATGTTCATAACTCATAAAATAAACAAAAACAAAAACCCAAGAAAATACAATTACAATGAAGGAAACGTTTCTCAGAAGTGCTGCTGTTTCATCCCCCCCAGTGCTCTATGCTCCAGTGTTCTAATGTTCTCTGACCGTTTGCTTACAAAGACATTGAGCAGACACTGTTGAAGTTTTTGAATACTTAATCTGACCTATCTTAGACCTGGCATAAATCCATGAAAATATTACACCTATTATATTATCAAGGGATATAATGTTTATGTTCTTATTATTGAAGTCCATAGCCATTTTCATCACAAAAATTGAGAAGCAATGGGGAAACCTCACTGGACACTCAGCACACAGGCTCACATCACCTGCTGCCTACCCCTAAACCACAACACTGCTGCTGCTTCTTCCCATTCCTTCTCTCCAGGCTCCTAGTCTAGCCCCCAGCCAGGCTCTACACTGCCCTGAGGGGAATTTGTTCATACACACAGGTATGTTGGTGACTCAAGTCTTAATTTTTCCCCAATTGATCTGCCTCTTTATGGCCTGTTGCTCCCAGCCTGCCATGTTCTCCCAGACTGCTCACTGGCTACACCAGTTGAACTCCCTGCCATTTTTCCCATGCTCTCCTTTCTTTACTCCTGCCAACATGCTCTGCCCATTCCTTGGCTGTCACCGAAGGAGCCCTTTTTCTTAACTGCCTCTTTGTAGCACAGACCCGAGAGCTACTTACTGTTAATCATGACAACACTTTCTGTGCAGTGGACATCTGTTTACAGCCCTGACACACGGTGTTGCATTTCATAAAGCAGCAAGGCATTTCTTTTTGTCCCATCTGCAGCAGATTATCCAGACAAGATGGCTAATTTCAAAGTTAGCTCCTCTTGGTTTATGCTTCCTGCCCTAGCAATAGTTGTCAATCAAGCAGAGCTTAATCTTAACTCAGGCGTTAACTTGAACACAATTAATTCTTGGCAGCAGACATAAAATGCTATGAGCCCCATCTCTCCTGATGGTGATAAGGCTGGCTGTCAGGACAGGCTCTGCATTCACTCCTTGACTTTAATAAGAGTTAGATCAAGCCCATACAGACTAATAAAACAAATGACATTGTTGGCATTAGGAAGTTCAAGTCTAACAGAGTCAATTGATTTCTGTCTCACTATGCCAATCAGGACCTTGCCTCAATTTACAGAGGTGGCTGGGATTTTCCTATTAGTTTTCAGGATATCAATTCAAATAACAACTGTGTGAGAATAAAAAGCAAAAATTTGAGGCATATGGCCCAACCTGAAGGAAAGGTATGGGACAGCATGCAGTGCTAACAACACCCCTGTGGCCAGACACATGCCAGACAGTCACAGATGTGACCTGCTGCCATCTGGGTCAGCATAATCTTGCCCTGCCTTCCTCTGTCTTGTTTCTGTTGCCTCATTGCACTTTCCGCGTGCCATTTTCAGTCTTGTTTTATCTCATTCCACTTATGGACCTGACTTGTGTGGCTCAGATGAAACCTTGTTAACTTCGCTGGTGTTCATAGTGATTCAGGTTATGAGATGAGATGGCCCAGGACAGACTGTCACCAGTTCAAGTCTGATCTAGATTATCTTCATCTCGAGGTTGAGGAGCCAGCTGGGCCATCTGTCTTGCACCACTCACCAGTCTGACACTCACTGTCCCACTCCCCTTCTCTCATTTTTCTGACTATCTATTTTTCTCGTTACCCTTATCAAGAGCAGAACTTAACCAACCTGGCATACCAGCCTGATGCACTTAGCAGATTGCAGTGTGACTCAGTACAGAACAGTTTTCACATATAAACACAACCAGTGGACAAGAAGACAGTGAAAAGAGTATGCGATGCACCATGGAGATTGCAAAACCCTGAGGAGTCAACAGATTGGAAGGTCCCTCACCAAACAGGTCCCCATTTCCCAGCAAAATGCCCCATTACTTTTTTGATCTGAAGAGTCTTAAGTTTGCAAAACATCTGAGATTCGTTAGGTTATGCACAGGAATATCCACGTTATGAAAACTCCTGCAAAGGCATATTCTGTTAGCAATATTCTGGCAGCCATCCTGAAGGCCCTTTAGGAGTTATCCATCCACACAGCCATGTATTTGATGACCGGTGTAAATTACACCACTAATTAAGCTGGGGCAAATATTTTGAAAGTGATCCAGAGGCAGAAACACATTCATAGCAACAATCTAATGAAGAGCACTATGCACAAATATACCTGACCCAAGGGATGAAATGGCAAAAACTACCCAGGTGCTAAAGCCATGATATTTAAGATTGATTGCTATATTTCATCAGAATTATAACTTTTGGTAGAATGCTAGGTCAAAAGGCCATCTCTTCCCAAGGAAAAACATGAAGGATTTTGTTCTGCCCTATGTTGAACAGAATATTTGTCTAAAATTTCATTTGATTTGTCCTGCAAACACACCTCATGTTTGCACTGTTTTATAGTGCCTTTCTGGATGTCCTGGGACCTAAGGTGGTTGCTGCATTGAATACTCCATTGTGTAAGGTGCTGCCTACTTATAGTTTGCATATTATTATAAATATGTTCTTCAACTGACTGGAAAAAAACATCGATAGAGTCTTACTGATAGAAAAGCTTTAGAATGTACATGGAGAAAAATATCGTTATGATTTTACTGCAAATAGTCTTGATGACATTTATTGTAAAAAGCTCTGTCTTGCTAAGATTCATATGGATAAAAAACTCACATTCAGTTTCTGAATTAATTTTGACAAGGTCCAAATGCAGCATACGCTTGCAATGAAACTGTCAAGTTCTTGGCTTATAGTAAGTAAAATTCTGCAAGTAGCAGTATGGCTATTTCAGATAGTTACTTCACTTCTGTTGATACAACTGAAATAAAAATTAACTTATGAAAAAGCTGTTAGGATTAGTTAGTTATTAATTTGGCAAAGCTATGCAAAATTGGCCTCAAAATTTAACTTGTTCGTAAAATTCCAAATATTTGCAAAGAAGTAATTTATCTTATACAAGAAAAGAATTCAGTTATGAACACTGACATGATCATAAAGATGTTTGGAAGACAGTTAATCCCCAAAATAGTCTCTATATCTAACACATCATATATTATTTCAATGTATGAGCTACATGTATACAATACATCATATTAAATATCTCTGAATAAAGAAACACCAAAGGAAATCCTGTGCTCATTTCATTAAAAAATATGCTCCGTGTCTCTCATAAAAATCAGTCTCTAAGAGTTACTTCCATAGTTCCTCCATGCTGAAACAGTATCACAAAAAACCTTTCTATACTCCAGCACAGGTTAACACTTGCTTATTGAACACGTTGAACCTGTCCTTCTTTGCCTGCAATGCTTCTCAAGGGAACACCAGCTCTGCTCCCTCTCCTGTGTGAGCCCATGACCTGAGGTCAGGCATGCAAAGGACTGCCCTGAGTTTAAAGATGAACAATTCAGTTAGGGGTGGTTGCATCCCAGGTCTCAGTGGAATGGGTTGAGTCCTATCCCATACCACAAGATGATGGGGCCAAGCTCCACATTGTGCTGTGTGACAGGCACAGGCCTCAGGCACCGGACTGCAGACAGGGACAATCACATGCTGCTCACCCTGCACAGCGCCGCAGGCTTCCTCCAGCTCCCCGTATCTGGTATGTGGGACCACAGAGCTGGAGAGACCCTGAAGTGCTGGGTTTTGTGGTCCAGTCCAAGAGTGTGGAAAAAACTCCCCGGGAACTAAGAACCCTCCCAATTCTCACTATGTTCCATTCTCTCCCACTTTGATGTCGCTGTCTCTTCCATGGATGTTGTTATGTATTGCGTGTGTACTAAAAACAAATAAACACGAAACAGGACACTGCTGCACAGTTTTCCATGTTAAAAGGAAACGAGAACAAAACCTTATGACACATTACTTTTGCAATTAACTCTCCAATAGCTAGGCTACATCCATTAGTACAACTAGAAACATTCATATTTTCTGTTTTGCAAGCATTATCTCCAGCAAAAAAAAAATGCCAGGAACACAAATACAGCCTAACAGACTAAAGTTTCATAGGTCTGCTGCCCTCCCACAGACAGCATGATGTTTACATGCAGTATTCCAAAATTATAGGATGTGTGTCCAAGATTGTATTCTGAACTGGCATCTATAATAGGTTCTATCAAGGGCTGGACATGGCCAGTGGCAATTGTCCCCCTGAACTGAGCTGAAGGTGAAAGTGCTGGAACAACTGCACTTGAACTTCCATTTGTTGAGGAACAAGCCCCACTGCATTAAGTATCGCAGATCTTTCACCGCCTCCTTAGGAAGTGAATTGTAGAGTGGCACAAGGAATTAGAGTGTTGAGATCTCATGTACTATATTTGCACCTGGGAATCACTAGGTGCATGTTCATAAATAGCTAATGTGGCGAAGCAGCCCAACATAGGCTTACTTCTACTACTGAATTGTTCTGAGATCTTGTTCATCTTTCAGTATCTCATTTGGTCCTTCTGTAGCTTGGGGAATAACACTTATCTGCTCCACTGAGGCACTGAGGTCTGTAACAATAACTACGAACTGTTTGATAAGAGACGCTACTGAAAGACAAAGGTGTATTATTGCAAAATTTTGTGGGTTGGCAACTTAGCTAGTGGCACTGTATTTCATCCAGAGACCATTTGGCTCCTCACAATGAAATGAGAGTGGGGGGAGAGGAAATCAGGTCAGAGTTTTTGGCAGACCTATTCAAGGTAAGCAACATACAGCTGATTCATTATGTGCTGCAATCCTTGCTGGCAAAGACTCTGAAGTGAAGTAGCCTCCAGCCCTATTGCAACTCAACCTCTGTGTGTGGGTGTTGATGCTGCACATTAGGGAAGGGTGTCACTGGTGGATAAACTTAAGGGGATGAGGGCTGGATAAAGGACGTAAATGACTTTGCACAAGTGTGCAATATCAGACAGTGCTCCCTGCTGAGCAGCCCACTCTAAAAGTGTTGTTCCTACCTCCTACAAGACAAGGGGGAAACCTTTGAGAAGACCCTTCTGATGACTAACACAATCTGTTTCATGAATCATTGGCATTGGGATGTCCTTGTGGCATAATCAGAGCTCTAGTTATTATACTCATTGATGATAAAACAAGTAAATCTTAATGAGTTGTGGGAAAGGAGACAATAGGGCCCTCTGCCAGGTCTCATTTACCTTGACAACACGCCTACAGCCCAAGTACAAAGATCACTATTGTTTATCCTCGGTATTTGTGAAGGGGCCAGACAGTTCTTCTCATTTCACTCAATCTTATGGTACTCTCTTTATCTCTGCCTTAGCATTTCTAAGGTAGCTATCACTGTGGTATCTAAGCATCTCAGCTTTAGTCCGAGGTTAAATTTATGGTAAATAAACCACCTGGACAGCCTTTGAAGGTGAGAAACTGATATATATAGTTAAAGAGTGGCAAATCATTCCATTTACATAGTGCCTCTTCTTTGACTAAAAGGACAAGCAAAGACTTTGTTGTTCATATTGTAAACAAATCCTCTGTATGATTCAGACCCTAAGCAACTGGGTCTGTTACCTCACTAATACAGCTAAGCCAATCTACCATGCCAGTAACTCATGCCCAGCATGAACTCAGCTTCTGTCTCAGCTGGACTGTATTTGCACTAGGAACTCTTGTCAGCCTAGCTGTCTTGGTCAGGGTTACAACTCATCACAGTCCTGACCAGAAGAGCTGCAGCTGTAGGATTATACAGAAAATAAAACAGATATGAGAAAAATGGACCTATTCCACCCAGCAATCCATCCCCTGTGGGTACTCACAGTCAGAGCTGCTGAGCTCCTGCCCTTCTGCTGGTGGCTATTCCTGCAAAGCCAAAAACCAGTTGTGAATGGGCCAGGAGAGCTTTCATCTGGTGTGTGCCTTACCTACAGCTTTGTCATCTACAGCAGCTTGGGAATCTTCAGTTAAAAGGATTTTTGAACTGAAGAAAGAGATCTCTATCGAGCTATGTTTTTGAACATATTTTTCTAGGGAAGTGTTTGTTAAGATCCCAGCTGGATTAGGAAGAGCAGCCCCTGAATAGTCAGCATTCCAGCAGAATCTACTGCATTCCAGGCACTTGCTAGGAGTAGGGGAGAACCAAGATCGGCTCCTAGCACCTCCTCATCCCAAGTGGCTGCCAGAATCACCAGGCTACTACTTATACTGGCACGGGTGTCTTCTACGGGTTTTGTGCAGAAACCATTTAAACATGGGAGTTTCAACTCACTGTGAGCACAGGAACATTCTCGAATTTCTGAGAAGTTTGTCAGGATGGCAAAACACTTCCCATTCAGATCTGGAGATAAGTGCAGATTTCAAGCAAGAAACAAAAGACAGACTCTGACATTTAGATCTCAGAGTGAATTCCTTGGGACAGCAATAAGAGAAAAATATCTTTCTACTTGTGCTATAACCAAATCAGCTGCTGATTTATAATGCTGAGCTGGGACAGCATTAAAAATAGTCTTTTTTTCCCCTCCATGTTGCCAGCCACAGGGAATTGCAGCTAAGTTAGGGATTGTCTACTGTTTGCCTCTTTTAAACACTTTTTTCTGTTCTCATATGCTCTCGCCCTGTTGGCTTCTTCTGCTGCTGTCAGCTGGTCCATGACTCACCGTGCAGAAAGACAAATGACAAACACTTCCCTGAAGACAGAGACAGTGTCACCTCCATGACACACCTGCGTCTCCTGGATTCACACCCTGAGTCTCCAGCTGCCACATTTTCCCCCTACAGTGACTTGCTGCAAGTTTTTAACGTGATGTCTCTGCTGTTCTGATGTATAGAGGTAAGTGATGAGCAGGGAAGAATGACAAAGGCGTGTACAGTGAGGCCGTGGCAACAAGCATACAGAAAAGGTCTCATTAGGGCATAAAGAATTGTGCTTTGGGAAGGAAGGTTGCGTAATCAACCAGATGCTCTTCCATCACATGGGAACCGAACGGTCTAGCATGGGAGGGGGGGCTATAGCTCTGCAACTTCCTTCCTCTTTCCCTTAAGAAGTCCATCACTAGGCCTGACTGCTCAAGGTCATTTCACAAATGGGAGGACCTTTTTCCCACCCCATCCTTGTGCAAAGATTCATCTCAATCATGTTCTTTTCACATATTGAAAATAATTATTTGCTGATAGAAGACTCTCAAAAAGTAAGAGCTTAATAAAAGGTCTGAGTAAAAGGAACAAGGCTAACATGGAGACAAATGCATATTGCCCTTGCTTGCTCACTTCTCACAGAAGCAATACCCTGAATTCTCTTTTCACTTGCATTGAAGTAAATTAAGCAACTCAGACAAGATTACACAGCTACAAAGCTTTCGTCAGTGACAGGAGAATCAGATCCATTGTGTAAGCCAGAAAAATAATTTTAGTGCTCTCCCATGGAGCAAAATGTCTTTCTGGCTCCCCTCTAGCTCCTTTCAGCCACAGGCAGCAAATGAACACACACAGTTTAACTCATAGCAAGCTTTCCACCCTCTAAAAGCTCCCTTACTCACTCCTTACTTATGCAGGATCCTCTTTGAAATCAGTCACTAAAAGTCAATGAGTTCTACCTTAGCAAGAGATGATTAATTAATAAGAATGATGCTTCCCCACCTCATCTCCTTCGATACTGAAGGACAGAAGCAATTTCTACAGGGATTCCCCCCCAGGTTACTGATTTGCTACAGATCTTCAGTTTGACCTGCAGGGTGAAGAAAAGCTGCAGTTTCATCCATAACCTTGTCTGCTTTCTACCAGCTTGGGCCAGATAGATGTAATAAATAGCTTTGTGGACACTCATGCTGTCACACAGTATTTTGTACCTCCTGGAAGAAAAGTAGCATGAATTTAGATACTTTGAGGACCTTGCTCAGCTTTCCAAGAAGTTGCCGAGCCCTTGGAAGAATCCAGCCACCAGCATCACAGAAAGAGCTGCAGGGCACTGGCCATTTGGGCACTCAATTACAAAAGTCTCAGAATGAGAGGGGGCTGCTTTGAAAATACAGCCTCTAACTGCAAGCGTTGAACACTGGGAATCTGGGTCTGGCCTGTTTGGGCTATCAGTACTTAACTACACCTGTCAGCTGGGCAAGAGCAACACCAAGGCTTTCCTGGTCAAAGTAAGAAAATGTCCTCACTAAGCCAAAGACCAACAGAGAACACAAGGGCCCTGAAAAACACCGTGAGCTAGTGAAACCCTGCAAACAGCTTAAATAACATCCCCAGAGCATATAGCAGGAATCAGAACACATCTAGGTCATTTCTGCTAATGGAGGACATGGTCTTCAGCAGGATCAAATCATATCAGAGGTAATCAGATCATCTAGAGTGTGATGCTGTTGGATCCACGGGGACAGATGAGCATATCATGAAGTTCAAAACTCATCACAGCTTTCCAGGGAAAGGTCAATGTCTGAACAGGCAATGGGGATGGAAATCAATTCTCACTTCTGAGGGAAGCTAGGATAGAGGCACATCCTACAGGAAGGTTAGCTTGGTGTGTCCACAGATAAGTCTTCATTCCTGAAGTCTTCTTGTGCTAAATAAATTCACCAGACTACATAAAAATCCCGAGTTGAGCACTTGCCAGTTTGTACATGCAGCTGTGGACACACGGTGTGTAATTGCATTTGCCATCAGGGTAATTGTGCGTGCAACATTGTGTAATAAGTATTTGGTACACCTGGTCATGCTTTTAACTTTCATTTCTTTTTTTCAAGCATCAGACACTGCTTGAACAAATACTCAGGTAAAATAATTTAAATTATTAAACAAAATTTAGCTTGCTTTGAAGTCACAAGTGAACCACAATGCTGTGCACTTAAATGACACAAAATAAAGACACACCACATCTCTGCTATGTCATTAGGATCTGCTTGTACAGTTTTTAAATTTGCCTGCAGAAAGATGGATTCCTTAGACTGAAGCTAATTTGTTACACATTGTCTGGAATGTAAAGCCAATTAAACACTGATCATAGTTACTATGCAGCCCTTGGCAACTAACTTGCTATTTTTGAGGATTCATTCATTTTATAGTTGGGGAAACCAAGGCAGAAACCCTTCTGGCAGAGAAATCATGGCTATTTCACAAAAAGTCCAAAACCATATAGACCTACACTCAAGATACAAAGTGGCACTGTATACTTCAAGAAAATATAGCATGCTACAGATCAAATAAGGTTCAGCATTGAATTTCTCAACTAGAAGAATTCCCAGCTCCAATAAGGACTTGCAAGGCTGGACAAGGATATCATTACATGGCAAACCTGGACTCTCCACATACGTTCCATAGCCCGATGCTACAAGCATAACGACAACGCAGGACAGACTAAACAGTGCAAATTGTGTAAACTCTGTTACCTGCACTGGCCCTAGAAGATACCACTGCTAAATGCAAACCTCACCAGGAAACAATATACCATGGCACTGCATCTATGAACAGAAGATACCACTAAGTACCCACAACAAGGCAGTATCATCATACAAGAGCTACCAACGCCATGAGATGCAACACTGCTGAGCACAGCACCTATTAGATGTGGCCAGGACATAATAACTGGATACTGCAGTACACAGCATAGTGCAGATAATAATCAGAGTATTATTTCATAAATACACACACATATATCTACACAGAGTGTTGTCTGAAGGGAAGAAGGGTTTTGCTAGGCACAGAGAAGTGTTTTTCTTTGAAAATTAGATGTTGTAATATAAGATTCTTAGAGATGTTAAAACAACCAGATATCTAAAAGAGGAAATGTCAACAACAACAAGAGAAATATAAGCATCTCAGTTAGGCAACCAGTTCTATCACTAAGATGGGATAGGAGAATTACAGGCCTGCTTAAAATCATAATTTAGGATGTCTTTATCAACCTCCTTCAGAGCTCAACCAATGTAACTGCTATGCCCAAGGAGTTTGGGATCTTTCCAATACACATCCCATTTGTTATGGACAATATGAAGAGGCACTCTCGCCAAATGTATGCTCACCCAATGCTAAGGAGATCCCAGTTGCTTTCAGTTCTTGGGTTGCTACTAGACATCTGTGTTTAATCCAATATAATTTAATAATCTGATCATAAGTGATGCAGAAAAGATAAAGTCTTATATTAACACCTGAGGTCTAACTGTATCCAAAGGATGTGATGCATTTCAAACAGATTAAAGAATCCCAGTGTGGGTGGAATCACAACTGACACCTTCCACTTTTGTGAGGAGTTTGATGGAAATGCAGTTAAGCTTTTAACAAAGCAAGGCAGGCAAACCTCACTGTTGCATTACAGAACCGTAGTTATTCTGCTCCAATCAGTAGCTCAGATTTGCATAAGCTTTTTACTTGGCATTATTATTTTGCCCCTGGTCTGCAGAAAACAAAACAGCATTGTGTGTTATGGAAAAGCCCCATCCGCAGGTGGGCAAGCACCTATATAGCTGCAGGAAGCACATAGACACAGAACCAGCCCCCTGAATACTCCCATGTACAACACACAACTTCCACCACACACTGACTTACAAAGTCACATGTAAGTGTACAGATACACCCATGTTTATGCAGAGTGTATGCACACAAACACATGCATCACAAGTGTTTATGCACACACCTGTATAAACACACTTGCGTGCAAGATTAGACACGCCATGCTCCCAGAAATGCACATGGGTACCCACACGTGCTCACATGGATACGAGTAAACACCCAGGACTTGCTCAAGGCAGCACCCTGAGCCTATGGCAGAGCCAAAAAAGAGTTACAAGGCCAGGAGTTGTTCCCACAGCTGAAATGACAAGGCCTGGCCTCCAGTCCTTCCCTTCAGAGAGGGTGGATGTCTGTGTTTAGGCAGTCATGCTTGGTTGGACGCACATATGAGCAGAGCCTGGAGTGCAGACAAACACACACTCTCACTTAGCCCATTACGCACTTGTTGGCAGTACCATGTGCATGCCCTGCTGCCACCCCTCCCTCCTCCTAATCCTTTATTTGCACACAGTGCTTCATATCAATCTCATTTTCCAAATAATGCATATTCACCTTTGCTTACAGCCAGGACACTGGGCTTCTTTGAGTCAGTCTCTAAAACCATCTTGGCAAAGCCAGTCTTGTCTTGTTTGTTTGTTTTTGCAGTGACTGAGTGTGTAAGGAATATGGAGGGTGTAGGCGGCTCTACATGTCCCTTCACCTCTTGTGGGTTTTGGCACATTCCTTTCATAAATACTCTTTTTCAAATGCAGGGGACAGGATGCTTTGTTGATATAACCACTGCTTTTCGCTGAGGCTCAAACTGTCCCATAACATCTCTCTCCAGGAGGCTCTTTTGAGGAGGTCCATGTTTCTGAGTTACCTATGACATGGACTCTGGGTAACAGCTTGGAGAGTTTCTGGAAAAGGTTCTAACCTCAGTCAGAGATAACTTCAGAAAGACCTACTCTTAGCTGGAATGTAAGAGTTTAGCACCTAATTTTTTCTAGCTTCCTCTTCACCTCAGCTGTCCCTGAGTCGCAGTGGCTGCTTTAGGAAATGGAAGCTTTCCAGGACCAACTGGGACTCTGCTGATTCTCAGGACCAGCAGACAGTTTCTGTGAAACTGTGCTGCTCTGACTGATGGGAGTCTATCCAAACTATAAGGAAACAGAAGTAAGAATAAGCAAGGATATATTACAAACAGGCTGCTGCGTTAGCTAAAAAGACTTTAGCTACAGAAAGAAGTTGAAATGCTTCAGCTAACCCTAGTGATAATATCCCTTCTCCTCTTCTTTTCTTTTCCTCCTCCAAGGCATGGATACAATCCTACCCCTTACTCTGAAAGAGCTATTTCCAATACCATTAGTTGTATGAGTTATTTCAGTATAACCATTTCACCTGACATTTTCACACTCATAGAACTCATACACAAACACATAAACACTGCTGAACTAGAGCAGGTGTTCTGCAGAGACCAGGCCATGGTAAGTTGCACTGATAAAGCCACCTTTCCACAAGTGTAATGTGAGTTATCCTTGCTTTACCTGTATAATTTTTAAGTGAAAGTGATATAAACAATCCCTTTCTTAATTCCTTTTCTCCCTCTTCATGTCTTCTAGGTGTTGCTTTAGCTAAATAGTGGGCTGAATGAACAGAAACAGCAGTGGTAAGTGGGAAGAGCAAGGTGCCACAGCAAGGTGCCACCCCACTGTGTCACCCACAGCAGACAGTCCCTTACATGCTCTTGTTACAGACCTATATGCTATAAAAAGCACATACTGGTATTGTGCACACAGCTTTTGCTAGCATTCGGTAATTTATCATGAATGTTTCATAATACTGAGTGAGAAGAACAAACATGAAATCGTTCTAGGGATTTTTCTAGTACCACATTGCTAGGAAGATCTGTTTCCCTTAGCTAAAATTATAGACACAGAACAACCACTAACTTAACCACTCGAGGGGAAGTGAGTACACAGCTAGCCAGGCCAAGGAGATGACACCAGTAACCCAGGTGAATGTTGCCTGTCAAAAACAGCAATAGACAACAAGAAATTTTCATCGGTTCCAGTGGTTGCAAAACCTAAGTCTATCCAGCACAGACTCAGGGCCTTTCTGCAAAGAGCCTGTGAAGTTTTTGATTCAGAAAAACAGAAAGAGAGAGAAATGGAAAAACAAACATGCAACTAAAGAAACAGTAAGGCAAAACAGGAGGCCAAAATGCTAGATAGACATCAATATTTATAGCTAAAAGTTAACTTTTTATTCAATAAGCATTGCTGTAACATCTGTCCTGGGATTATATACATCACACCCCCCCCTAGAATGCCTATACACTTGCTCCCACAGAACTTACAGAACTTCTCAAAGGTGCATTATCCCAATTTGCAGTCAGAGACAAGGAAACCAAAACAAGTCAGCCTGATTTATTCAAGTTCATTCAGAACCAATGATCAAGGAGGCAGGAACACCTAAATCACCTCTGTTAGCTCCATTAATTACATATAGGGCACCAGTGCATTTGCAGGCTAAATCATATTTATTTATTTGCTGCATCTTCCAAGATACACACATTTCATTTTTATTCCCCAACTCAGCAACAAGTTGGAATTCCCTTCTTGATCTAATACAGCCAAGTTTTCAATACCTTGGCTTGTATCTGCTATACCCCAGACTCCCAGATGGTCTGGTATCCAGATAATACAAGGACCACTTAAAGTCCATCATCAGATGAGTTCAGCTCATAGATTTCATCTAAAAATAAAAAGCACTAATTTTCTATATAGAAAATTCTTCACTGAGAACAGCAGACAAACTAAATAAGAAGGGATTTCCACTATGGATTCATATCGACAGCAATACTGGCAGAGTTGTGAGCAGCAGCACCACAAACATCTTCTAAACTCTGCACCAGGCCTATCTTTAATGTTTAAGATCGCTCCTTCTTCTAAACCAGGTAACAATGGCATATTTTACTGAAATAACTACTTGCTTACAAATATCCCAAGAAGTACTTCAGCCAAAAAAAAATAAATAATCAAAAACCAGTCTTTCCATGTAGCGGAGAGCCAGGTGGGTTAAAGTCCTTCAGAGTGGGTGACTGCTGCTTTCGCAATAAGGCATTTTGCTAGTGAAGTCTGCTAAACTACATCATTAAGGAAATTTTCCCAATTATTGCTTTTCCTGAATAAAAACTTCCCAGGTCTTTATATACTTCAGACCTATTCCCACTTCCTTTATTCACACCTTTTGTACATGACCCAACTGAGTCACATTTGGCCCTAGCCTTTTCTGCTGTCAGGATGCCCCAAATCCTTTCCAAGAAAAGGGTCCCAGAACCAGGAATTAGTTAATTCCACAATCTATGCAAGAAAATGCTAAGAAACTGACTCTGAACTCTGATTCTCAACCTTCCCACTTTGCTTGCTCCTCATTCTCCCCGTATATGGATTACTGACATGCACCTATGTCCATTTTAATTAATGCATTGAATTTGCTGGCCTCACATATATTCCAGCTAACCATACCTGTGTAGTCTTTAAATAATATGCTTAGTGCAACAACACAATCAGATTAAAAACAATAATTGGATTGCAGAGGTTTTAGGAAACCCTGGGGTTAGTGGGAAGGGATGACAAGATTGTTGTGCCATCTGTTTCAGCTGGTCAGAGCTGCCTTGGCACATACTCTGTTATTCTTACTGCACCTCTTTCTGGAGGGCAGAAGAAGATTATCTGCTGTTCGAGTTTTCCTTCTTGCCAGGGCTGCAGCTGACATGAGGGCCTTATTTCAACTACTATAGCTGGCATTTGGTCTCTGGCGAGCACAACCTCATCTGAAAAGAAGCACCAGAGGTAGTCTGAATCTTTTCTAATCAGAGTAGTTCTATAGCATCTCCCAGGCGCCAAGAGCAGTCTGCAATTACCAATTTGTAGCAACTGTAAACTTGTACATAATTTTCTCTTTTTTTTTTTTTTTTGTAAGAGCTTTCAGCTAAGTCTTATATCCCCACATAACTGTAATAGCTGAACACTTTAACTAAACTGACCTTTGCACTCTGAAAAAGTCTGTTTCACTGTAAGTGAAACCACTTTCTTCCATATCTGCAACATACTAATACATGGTTTAAGAATAAACCCTACATCCATCTTTCTTCCTATGCTCATAATGCTCTTTTGTCACATCTCCAATACAGTGACAAAATTCCAATGAGGAGCTATGAACACAAGGAAAAGGCTGATTTGTGCAGTGAGATATTCTGATTGCTAAGCAGCTTTTAAAATCTGCTTTAACTTTGGATTCTTTGGGTCCCAACTGGTTGTTTGTACTGTTGTCCCCTGCCTATATTCTTTGACCTTCTGACATACAGTTACTGCAGTCTGTTGCATGTGTCCCCAAGCAGAAAGCAGATTGGACAGAGATTAGGTAACATCGTGGTGCATGGGTTTGGTACTTCTTTTTTTCTTACCAGTTTCCTGTTGATAAAATCACACTGATAAGGAGTTTAGTTGGTAGCTGAAGTATGAAACTGCAAAAGGCTGCCTTTTAAAAGACATGTTCCAACTGGGATGTAGATGTGGCCAAAAGATAGTTTGGTGAGTAGCCGTGCTCTGGTGCTCAGACCCATCAATTGGAGTATTGCAGAGGAGCAATGAAGAGTTAAGGGGGATCAGTGTGGGTGCCCAGCACAAGGTTAAGCACTTTCAAACCTGTTTATCAACATGGTTGAAGAAACACCACAGAAACAGAGGAAGCTATCTGAGATATTACTTCACTCTGGCTACATCTTACCACTTTGTTTCTGAAAGTTATTGCTCCAGAGAGCATTAAGGGAAGATGAGTTAGCAGAGCAGTGTGCGTCTGTCTCATCTGCTTCGGTACAAAGTCATCGTCACAGACAGCTTAAAGTAAGGCAGCTGACTCTGCCCAGGGTGATGTGCAGCAATGCCATAATCCGTCCTGCCAGCTGAGCTCCAGGTGCACAAGCTTTGGGAACAATGCGGGAACAAGGAGCTTGAGGGCAGTGATGTTTTATATTGCCACAGTTCTATCTGCTATGACCATGCACAGACCCAAGGCCTCCAAGGCCCATGAAGCTGATATGAGACCCTAGTGAGAGCTGGGTTGGAATAAACCTCAGAACAAACCAACTGCTCACCTACACCTCAGTTTGGAGGCTTTTTATTTCAAATATCTGGACCTACCAGGTTGAAGAGCTACTGGCTCTACAGAACCTAAAGGACTATCTCTGTCTTCCACTACCTGCAAGAAAAATTAAGAACTAGCCAATGCCTTTGCCGTTAGTGGTTTGTTGGTATCACAGCATTTTCAGTTGTACGATGGAGGCTGTGGTTTCACATACAGTGGCACAGGCAACCCCTGCCCTCCACACTCACCACGCTGCTGGCACAGCTGTTTGTGCAGCTGTGCAGTCGACCAGAACAGCTGAAAAATTCCTTTCAGCTGACAGTTCAGTTTACCCCATAACCATGGAAAAAGGTGTGCTGATTCAAAACATGGGCAGTGCAAGAACTGGGACAACTAACTGTGGGAGAGGAGAGGTCGCTGAAAACTGATGTGCATTCACAGCCTGAGAAACAGAGGTTGCCTTGGAAGATCTTGATAGGAAAGCTCAGCAAAGAAAGGGTCAGTCTACACACAGAGCTCTCTCTAAGGCAGAAGGGAGTTGCAGATATGAATTGGGGGCTGTGCAAGCAGCAGTACAATGTAAAGAAGATTTTCTTTGATTAGCCATGGCCTCTAATCTCTCCTGTGCACCCCTGCAGCGAATTCCAGAGTTCAACAGCCCTCACTGGACTTTCCTGTTAAGGCTCAAATCATTAAAAGTATTTGTTCAGTAAAGGCTAAAGCACTCGGGTCCCAGTGCCTGAGAGCTCTGTGAGGTTAAATGTTGTCAACCCTTTGAATCCAAGCCATATTCTACAGGGTCTCGGTGATTCACTGGTAAAGCTACATGGAAATTTTATCTCTAGGCTTCACCTTTCACCTCAGCTCATTTCAGTATCTAATGAAACTGCTTGTACAAAATGAGCCAGCGTGGTCCCAAACACAACTCTGAGCATGTGACAAAGCCTCTGTCAGGGCCTGCATGCTCAGTGGGGATGTCAGAACTTGGCCTTCTCTGACAACCAAGAAGGAATCTTCAGCAGGCTGAAAGCTGTTTAGCTTCATGGCAATGTAGTGTGCAATTCTGTTGACCAAAACAAGTGTAACAGAGACAGAAAAAACCCCTGACTTACCAGGCTCTCCATCAGATAACTTTCTCAAACTTAAAATCTCACATGTCTGAAGTCAAGGATTTACACTGCCCTGGGACCAGGTTCCTTTATCCTAGCATTTTTTACTGACAATGATGTATTCCATATGAACCAGCAAACAGTTTGAATATTGCAAATCTGACCCACATCAGCTTTGACTCAACACTTGCTTAGGGCAGAAGGTGTTCAAAGATGGTAAGGATCAGTTCCCAGACTGATCCAGGATTCATAAATCTATAACTTCCAAAGGGTATTTCTCACAGAACACTCCCAGTTACACCCTAAAGAATATTCCCCAACTGGCATAATTTCAATTTCAAAAGTTACTGCAGTGAAATTGCCATGAATTAGTGGACAAATTCACACTCCTAAAAAATCCTGTTACTTCAAATTGAAGCTGAACTGGAACATGATATGGGGCAGCTGGAGAGTCTGCATACCTGCCCTCCAGGGGAAATGGTTGCCTGACCTTTGGAGGAGACCACAGGTGGGAACCAGCAACCAAGCCTCCAGAGCTGAGAGTCCTCAGGGAGTGCTGGTCCCATGCAGCCTTCCTGGAGAGCTGCCGAGGGGTCGGTGTTAAACACTGCTAAAGAGCCCAAGCCTGGCAGACTGCCCAGGAGCCAGAGATCCTGAAGATCCCAGCAGGTTAGGGGACATCCATTAGTCCGGAAGACCTATCTTGAAATGGTCCAGTGATGGGCTGCATAGAGCTACAGCAGTCACTCCTATCAGACCTCCAGAAGAGGACAGGTGACAGCCCAGAGATGGGTTTCTGACTTTCAGCTCTCTGTCCGTCTGTCAGCAGGCTCCCTGGGAGCTGGGCGGGTGAGCTGGAAGGAAATCAAGCAGGTTTTCAAACCTGCCTGGCAGGCAGTGAAAATCCTACCTGGTTTCTGTCAGTTTTGCAGAAAGTGTCATACTCCTCCAAGCATCCAAGCTGAGATCAGCAGGAAATGTTTTTCCTTTCCTGCAAATATTTTTGTGATTTCAAAAACTTTCCTGGTACCTACTTGGAAAAAAACATTGATGACTTTCAGAAACTGAAAACTGAGGGGAAAAACCAAAGGATGGGTCAATTAAAAATTTTGTTTCAAAAACATTTTCTTAATTACTTTTTTCCAAGATAAAACATTCACTGAAATCAATTCTGCATCTCTGAATACTTCAATTATAAAAATCTGACATATTCAGCTGAATAAGATGTCCTGTTAAATAACAATTGTACTCTTATTTTGAATGTCTGTCTGCATCATTTAGCTATTACTGTAAGAACAGGGGGGTTAGTTCTTAAGCCTATTTGTACCAGTGTTTATGTACAACGTCTATGATATTTCCAAGTAAACAACCTTGAAAGCCTAGACCTCACAGAAGTATCAGGCGGTGCAGAACATTTTGCTGGCACTTAGACTTAACTTGCCTATAACGAGCAATTCCTTACTAAGAATTTCACACTGGCTATTACCTTGAAAAGCAGCTAAGAATAATACACTGAAGGTCTCTTTTACCCTACCAAAGTAGGAAGGATTTGTTAGTCACAGCCAGTTTCTTCCTCCTGTCACTTTGCCAGGTACCTAAAGAGAGGCTGCTCAATTCAAAACCCACACTGCAATACAGATTAATCTTTCAGTTTCCAGCACACAAAATCTCCCTGCCTGGCTCCCCTCTATCCCAGATAAGGCAGGGCTCTGCTATTGGAAAGTGCTTACTATGAAACAAACCTCACTGAAGTTTGCAGCAATTTGGCACTCCTGAAAAATCAGGTCAGAAACAGAAATTTTTATTAGATTTAAGCACAAATCCAGGTGGTTACATTTAGACAGGCGAACTCCAGAGAACATGATATTAAAGGAAAGCAATGTGACCTCACAGGAAAACATGATCAGCTTTCACTTTGAGCATGTATTCGATGAGAGAGATTACCAAAGAAGCATCGTGCTTTTGACCAAGACCAACTTTTTTCACTTCACCTCCAGCTCAGCCCTGTGAAAGACTTAAGCACAAGTTAAATTTTACCTCCAAAAAAATATGACTATGCCTTTGACCTTTACAAACAAAACAAGAAAACAAACCACAGTCACAGGCCACTCTTAAACAATGCTTGGGTTTGATCCAGTCATTGCTTGCTGTTTGAAAAGGGAGAGTAATCTCTGCAAATGCACAAACTAGCCATGCGTGTAAATACAGAGGAGCAGACACAGCACTGCCATCAAAACCACCACTTAGCTCAGGTATCAAAGAGCAGCTCGTGTCTATTACTTGTGATGGTCACCTGCACCAAACAATTAAGTGGTTAATTGTTTTTCTAAAGGAAAGAACTGAGGGTGATGGTGCGGTACCCAAAGAGATGTTGTTTGTTCTTCCTGGCCTCGTAATTCTTCTGGTTTCTATCTGGTAACAATTTGGTATGAGAACCATCTGAAAAGGAGAGCACCACAGAGCTGGTTGTTTCATTTGGGAGCTGAAAAAGAATGACTGCTGATGTGTGGACAGAACTGGATTCCTCTATTGTATACTTTAGGGTGGGTTGGTTTTTTTTTTGCTTTAAGCACTTAGGGACAGAGAGGAGGAATTATCTTCCAGGGGGCAATCCAAAAGAAATTTATTTCTCTCCATATGGGGAACCTAACCTTTAGTTCTCAAACTAGGCACATAAATTTGGGCAGTTTCACATGACCACCTCTCTTCTAGTCATCCTCTGATGATTTTTGTACAGTTTCTATTTATAGTTCCCTGGGTGTGATGGACATCACGTCTGACCTTCTGCGTAACACAAGGCCATGGAATTTCACCCAGTTTTCACTGCAGTAAGCTCATCTTGATAACAACATGGTGGCTGCTGCATAACATTAAACAGAAACATGTTTAGAAGTGCACAGCTAAGGTCCCATGTGCCTGAGAAGGAATGGGCTGTAACAGAAGCAAGAAATGCCCACAGGTAGTATTTAAGATGATCAAGGCAGACATAGCTTAAAGAGCCATTACACAGTCCTGTCCAACACCCATTGCACTCCTTGGAAGTGGACACTGAAATGCGATCATAGCAATCCCAACATGGTTTGTCGTGGGGAAGCAGGAAAAGATTCTCTCAGTCAACTGGAGTATGCATATAGCACTGGGAGAGGCACACTGAACCCATATCCAGACCAGGATAACTGTCTGTACAAACAAAAAAACAAGGAAGCCTTCCAGAACAAGTGGGGCCCCAGGCACACAGAACACCTGGTGGTTTGGCACACCATTAGAGTGCTTAGATAAACAGTTCTAAAAGTATTCTGGGACCAGGGAGAGTATTCCCAGAATCTCATGTGGCATTTAGAAAGAATCTTGTGCCATACGTTTGTGTTTAGGGAGATGAAAGTCGCACTTTCAGAGGGGGAGGTGGGCACACTCTTCACAGTGAGTACAGCAGGCTGTCAACCCAACGGCTGGTCTGTTTTACCCACAGTGGGAAGAGCTCTTGGCTGGAAGCCAGCTAAATAGAAAAGATGTTAAATATCAAAAGATAACCATTTTAAGTCGAAAAAAACCCAGAACATCCAAACCCCCAAACCAATCTTACCAAGCCAAAGTAATTTGTAGCCTATTTTACGGTGCTTTCATGATTACCATCACTGTTTAACATTTACAGTGTAGCAGTGGTGACAAACAGATCTGAAAACTCACTGTGCAAACTAGCTACTGTGCAAATATGGATACAGTCAGGATGTCTTTCGAGTCATATTCACTGATACATACATGAATTGAAAAAAAAAAAGAGCTTAAACTTTCTTTCAAGGTGCATATGAATGTCAGTGGACTTTCCAGGACTTGTGGTGCAATCAGGTATTGGAGAGCGGTTGGATTTTGAAGTGGTCAGCTTTTCAAAGGGGACAAAGTGCTCACCCATCAGCAAACAAAATAAATAAGGCAAAAGCTAAGGCCAGCCCTAGACCATCCGTGCCATCTGCCAGCTCACGGGGCTGAGCTGATTTCACCGCAGTGGAACTTTGCCAGGCTAAAACAAAGAAACCACAGAACTTTTGGGCAGCTGCTGCAAGGAGGCGGGGGCTGTTCACGAGGTGCTGAGTATAAACCCCCCTCCCTGGGTTGCAGGCTACCTGCTCCCAGAATGCCCGGCTGTTTGAACAGCACAGGGCAAATGAAAGTGCAGGGAGATGAGTTACAAGAAATCAGCATGCTGTGAATAAAACTAAAAGGAAACAAAAAGGCTGGATCAGCTGATAAATGCCTCAAGTGCAAGGGGGTGATTCATACAAACAAGACTAAATCTAAGGGATTTTGAAAGAGAAGAAACAAGGAGGAAAAGGAAGAGAGAGTTAAGTTCCAGTTAATATTCTTGCTGTGTTTAAACTAGACATTATATACTAGAGAGGGCTCAAGAAACGGCCAAGAACTTCCTTGCCCAACTTAAAAAACATCAGTGTCATGACCATACATCACCTTCACACCACCTTTTTTCAGCTGTAGCTAGCAGGGTCTGGTGCCCATTTCCATGTGCAGACTCCTGACTTCTTCACGTACTAAAAAAATTATACTGAAACCATGAGTTTGGAGTTCTGATCCCTCTGTGTTGTGGATTAACCAGCAGCGCCCACAATTACATGCCCGAGGTAGTTTGTCATCAATGACATTCCCTTGTGATAAGGCTTTGGTGGTCTACAAAGGAGAACTGAACTCTAATTCCACTGTTGTAGTCTGCCTCCCCTATTCTACTGGATCTGAACCAGAAAACACTTTCTCCAGAAATGACCTTGGAAAAAGCATTCTTCCCTTATCCGGTCAAGAAAAAAGCTAGAAAACCAATAAAATTTTTGGAATGAACCATCACTAGGACACTTTCCAGAGGCTAAATGTGCACAGATGTTACACATCTGCACAACCCAGTCAGCCAGCCCTTCCAGCAATATCTATTTGTTGATAAAATACTACAATTACAAAACCAGCTTAAATGATGGAGTTGGTTTTCTTTGATCAGGTTTCACTGCTTTGTTCTAGCTGGTTGTCCAGAAGTCTTCCACATGATGGACATTTCTGTGGGATTATTTTCTACTGTACTGAAAGACTCTATTTTCTTAACTGACAGGGCACCTTCTTTTCTTTCTGCAGTGCATTGTTCCTAAAGCAAGAATGAAAAAAACAGAAATATATTTTTTTTTCTGGGAGGAGACCAAAAAACTAGTGGCTAGACATTGAAAGATTTCTACAAGCAGAACTGAAACTAGCATTATCGCTGGACATCAGATCAGAATGCAGTGATTCATGCCTCTGTGCTCTAATCTAGGCCTCCCTGTCTCAGACGAACACAGTAATTGCCATTCTGCAGCAGAATCTCATGAAGGGATGTGCAACCTCCACCTGTGTATGTAGCAAGCATTCAAATAGTGCCACAGAACTGTGGGATGTGAGGCTGAAGATGGAGGATGGCAAGAACAAGCCTGGCAATTTGCTAAACGGGGGTTTTATTTCATTCTTTGCAAAAAGACACATGCTAATCACAGAGCTTAGCATTGTACTTCAAAGGCTGACATGATTCTCATCATAGGCAAATATGATCTTCCACATGAAGGACTCTTCCAAGTTCCTACAGACTGATTCTAATTGGAAAATGTAAGATTTTATATCCTTTGCAAAATCCATTTGTTGTTTGTATCAACTCTGATAACCCTAGCCCACCTTAGGATACGCAGCCATGCCAGCATGCTTTTGGAACTCAGAGTTCTTGTTCCAGGGAGATCCAAGCTTAACTCCTCATGCAGGAAGGATACATTTTTGTGCCCAAAATTTGGAAGCTATGTTTTGTACATGTGTAGGAGCTCCTAGAGGAATTCACTGGGATATAATACCTTAGGCATTTTGGAAAGTTCTGTTCTGTTTTACTCTAGTCCAAAAAAAATTAGGCACAGAAATTTGTTAAGTTCAGAGGCTGGGGTTGAGACCTCATGAGCTGTTTGAATGACAGTCTGAAAAAAGCAAAGAGTTCAAAGGGTAGGAACTACCTGAAAAACAAGTTAAAAAAGGCAGTATCAAGAGTTTCATCCCATGGTAGAGCAGTTGCATGTTGGCAAGTGGCCCATATAGGTCTTAGGCTGGGTTTCTGATAAGGCAGCAGGGAGGAGAACGGGGGACACTTGTACTGGTATTCTAGAAGTGGAACAACTGGCTGGAAAGAAGCAGCTGCACGGAGAAATTAGGCCAGCAACCCCTCACTCTGCTAGGATGCCTGAAGCCAAGGCTGCCTGAAAGGGTGAAAGTATGGCCCCACTTCAGAACAAAGGAAGAAGTGAAAAGGCCTTGGGCTGGGTCATGCCTCTTGAAAAGGACAACAATGTATGTTTAAACTAAACAACAAAAAAAAAAAAAGGAAAGAAAAAGGAACAAGGAAAAGTCAGTCAGTCCACCCACTCAGCCATCCTTCACACAAAATACCAACAGCATGGAATTAGGGGCAAAACATAGTTATTTTTAGTACTGCTGTTTGCTCACAAACTGCTGCTCTCACAAATACGGGGTCACTGAGATAAGAGACAGGTTACACTCCCCCAGCTAAGTCCCCATCCATGTGGAGCTTGCTTCCCTTCTGGGTCCTGACATGAGCACAAGTTTCAGAGATCTGGAAAGACCAACTGAAATTCTCTCCTTTCTTCAAGGGACCTAACCTCAGAGTCCAGAGGATCTGATAGAAATTTCCATCTAAACAGAAGGGAGCAGAAGTGCAGTTCTGGATTTACTGGGGCCTTCAACACCAAGTGGATGGTGGAGAGCCAAGGGAAGAATGGAGGGATTAAATCCAGATGGACAAGGAAACCCTACTGACACTTTAGGATGCCGAATGAAAAATCTCAAGTATCTTTCAGTGTTTAGGACAGATAGTCTGGAGAGGGACTAACTGCAGAGATGAGACGAGATGAGATGGTCTTCAGTTCCAAGAACATCTGGCATCCCTGGAGAGAGGAGGAGGTTCCTCAGACAGGTGTCACAGAGGTTTTGCCTGAATTCCAGAATGATAATAATGCCACGGGGGATGCTGAAGGAAACAAGCTGAACTGTACCAGGTCCCAGACCTGAGTATTAGGAGCAGATACACTCAAACCAGTGTTGGCACATCACTTTGCTCTTAGATGAATGAAAGAAAGACATAAAAGGAGGGAGGCCATAGCTGTTCTAACAATTAGTGCTGTGCCCAAAGGAGTGGATGTGAGCACAAGTCAAAAATTATTCACCAGACCCTCACCAACCCTAGAGTGAACAAACAGGGTGTCCTCCTCACTCTGAACCCTCCCCACCCACTGTAATGCACAGCTTCAGCCAAGAGACTCCGATGCCTGTGTGGCAGTGTTCAGCAAGTCACAGGCTGCGTACGGTTGCTCTTCCTTCTGCTTTTCATTTGCTGGAGGCTGAGAAGCCTTTTCCTTCCCTGATTTTTGAGCCGCTGACCTAACGGTTTCCTTTTTTTCTTTTTTTTCCAGTGAAAATATAGCAAAGAGGAGTAGCCCAAGCCTGACCATGGGGCAGAGGGGTGGGTACATTACCAGAACTCTCTGTGACACTCAGACAGTTCCCCCATGACCATGATTCTCCCACATGATGGTTTCCAAGGGAATACAGAGGAGGCGGCCAGGCAATATGGAGGGGGGATTCATGATGAAAATTGGGTTATTGGTGTCTGTGTGACTTCAGTGTCTGGTTTTGTTTGAATTTCAAACCCAAGGAAACGGATAGGGAAGAACAGGGAAGATGTACTGCAGCCTGTCACCATCTGCCAAGGAAAAGGGTTCTGCGTGGAGCAGAAGCAGGAAGAATTCCCCTAAGGATGAAGAAAACAGCTTACCTGCACCCAGTTAATGTGCGCTTACCTCAGTGCTACTGCCTCTCAATGCTTCAGACTTAAAAGGGAGGGGGGGAAAGGCAAGGTGTGTCTGTCAAAACTGCTAGTGCTATGCCCAGTAGAATGGAATTGAGCACAAAGAATGCAAGGCTGGAAAGTATTCCTGTGTCACTGAGTCAGGCTCCTGCTGTTCCCGGCAGCACATCAGCCAGCTAGCTGAAGACTTGTCCTGTGTGTCCAAGTACACTTCAGTCCTATGTACGTGTCCTTCCCATGTGCTCACAGGAGGTCAATTAGTGATCAGGTGTAATGACACCACTGCCCTTCCTTCAAGCCCCCCACCATGAGGAACAAGTAGCTAACTTGCAGGTCAAGGAGGAAGGCCCAGGGGGAAATGCCAGCCGTGAGAGTTGAGCCAAAGAAGTTGGAAATCGCATCCAGTTCTATTTCTAACTTTAGCCACTTTCTGAGGCCATCCAACACAACTCACTGTTCTGCTCATCAAACCACAAATTTAGAAGGTGGCTAGATCCTGAGGAGAGCATGGTACTGCTCTTGTCTGTGCATATGGGAATCACACACATACCAGGGACATAAGCTGGGTGGTGGCTTCTGTGAAGGAACAGCTCTAGCCTATGTTACTTACCAGGGTGTCATCCCTCCTCCTCCCTAGTGCTGAAGCTTCAGAGTAGGCCATAAGTAGCAGATAACTCCTCTTATTTGTTTACCTTCCCTTTGTCATGTTTCAGGACAGTGGGAGGGAGGCCACAAACTCTGTCACCCTTGCCGATAAATGGCTCTAGAGTGCTAATGACCTTGGGGCCCAGCTGATCTGGATCATACTGGAATAAGCCAACTGGAGCAACTGGGAAAGCTTATATGGCATCATCTGTCATCTTTGGCTTGGGTTTGTCCTGAGCCAAAGTTATGCAAACAGCTCATGATCTGAGGCCAGTGACAGACCATTACTCACAGGCTGGCCTCTCGGCACTGAAGTTTGAGCTCGTCATTCATCACCTGCTTTGACAGCTCTTTTTGGTCAAATGGAGGAACACTTTTCCAGAGGATACTACTGTAGGCAGAATGTGACAGCAGTCACAGATGTGTGAGCATTAGAAATATCCTCAAGTTATTAGGGAGAAATAAAAATATCACTGTTCTGCTGTGATGCTTGCTGAGATGTCCCAAGTTAGACAGATACTTCCTCTTTCATACTGGGGCAGCTTCATGCTCACTACAGGGTAGAAGTAAGCACACAAGGCAAACCACAGCACAGATGACAGGCAGCAAGTTCACACCTCACCTTATCCCACAGCAACATATTCCTATCTCCATACTCTTAGAAATAATTATTTTTAATACACCCTTAGGAATTTTTAAGAATACATTATGCTGTCTGTAAGAAGTTTAGAACACAGTGGTCTGTTACACTCAGCGTGCTCTGACTTTCTGAAAGCAATGGTTACGAGGTGCGTGCTCATTTCAAACATCTCAGTCCCATCTTACAGCATTATCCTGGGACCCCTGAGCTGTGGGATTCACAACTTTTTTTGCAGAGGCAAAAGCTACTCCTAATTAATTCCTTGCGTGGATGTTAATTTGAAATCCGCTTTGGAAATGAGTTCAATTAATTTGCATCACAACGCTTGTATCCTGGAACAGCATCCTGAGAGCAGCGAACACTTCAAATGCATCCACGGCCCTAATCCAAATGAATGACTCTATAGACAAAGCATTTTTACTCAGCCACAGGGAGAAAAAAGCCGTAACTCGTTTCCCAAATCATTTCCATAGGTGACTTCCAATCCCGGGAGCTGCGCGGGGCGAGCG
>VZRW01000780.1:114079-203522 GCA_013398125.1 Aegotheles bennettii
CGCTCCCGTGCGGGAGAGCGGAGCCTGCGGCCCCGGGGCCGGCACTCGGCGGGGGGTGCGGTGCCCCGGGCGGGCACAGCCTGGCTGGCGAGCGGTGCGTTGCGGAGGTGCTAGAGCCGCATCTCGGCACGGCAGGCTGGGGTGCAGGGGTGCGTGTGCGCACACCCCCGCGGTCAGTGCCTCCCCGCTGTGCGGCCAGCTCACACCCGCACCTGCACTTCACTCTGCCGCTTCCCATCACGCAGGGTGGCATCGTTCCTTACCGGAAAGCACGAGTCACGCAGGAGTTACGGGGCTTTCTGCACTTGCAGGCTGCCATCCCTCCCCCCCCAGACGTGGGAATCTCATGGTACATGTGCTTTCACTTTTGCATTCATCTGACCTACATTGTGAGCAGTCACTTGGAACCACATCGCCTTCCCAGCTGATTCTGAGTCCAGACTTTCAAAACCAAAACAGTGTCTTAACACTCCCAACGTCCCTGCTGATGCTGTGCGTGCCATCAGTCGGGCAGCCCCTTCTATGGAAACTTGATGTTCTCATCACACCGGTCCTTGACATCAGTTCTGGCTTGGAGCCTGATCATCATGGAAAATAATATTGTGAGCGTGCTTGCAAGGCTTTGTGTTATCACAAGGAAAGTAGGATGCAGAACAGTTAAATCCAAAATATGCCCAAACACAAAATGAATGGATTGAGGCGCCTTCCAACTTGGCACATGCATGCCAGCTCTGCATGCACTGAATCACTGCTCTCGGGTGGTCACAGGAGTGTGTGGAGTGAACTGTTCATACAACCAGTTCACCTGGAGTCTGCACAGTGGTAAAGTTACAATGAATAGTAAGTAAAGTTACAATGAATAGTAAGTGAGTTAGTAAGAAACTGAACAAGTAGCTTGTGTGGTGACGGTCTGCAACTACCATAGCTTGGAGTGCTGTGGCATTCCAGTGAAACCAGCACAATCTGGGACAAAGAAGAAGGAAACACATCTCCTCGGCTGTGTATTGTGTATTGCTCAGGTCTGGCAATGCTCAACAGGAAGAAGAGTCTTAATTTTCTGGTAGTGTTTCCCAAACCATTTGAAAATCTACCGAGTCTTGGAGTGCAAGCACATTTACATAGCAATTCTGCAGCAGTGGCGCTTCAAAGGCAGCCTCTGGCGTGAGTAAGCCTCACATTTGCATGTGCAAACAGCACCAACACACGCAAACAGGCCCGGGTTTTCCAAACTGCATGAGTGCTTTTACGAAGCCAGCATGCACATAAAATTACTGTAATTGCACTTCCACATTAGAGGTATGTACCAACCCTTTTAATTTGTATAGAGATCACTGTTTAATTACCTGCAGTGTGCTAGAATCTAACTTGAAGAAAACTTGTGCTGTAACAATATATCCAGGCGTTTGAACACGTATGTATTGTAAATACAAGTATTAGCTGATGGATTCAGTGTATGCAAAGAAAACAGAGAAGTCTAGGGTCTGCATAGTACTGCGTACAAAAATAAAATAAATTACTATCCAGATGGAACTTGTCTTTACAGAATATTGTAGGGAGAGGTATGTGTGCTGTGCCACTCAGCACCTCTACCTTTTTTTTTGGATAGTGAAATCAGAGCTGAAGTAGAGGACACCATTTTTCTTGGCTGGGAAAACATCTCTAGTGTTCTGCACGACAATTCTCACCTGCAATCATACACGTATATTCAGAAAAGAATTACTGAGACTTGCACAGAAAACAAAGGACATTTCTGTACTTTTCTGTGAGTCCATAACAGCCCCATGATCATAGAGAAACCCAGTAACTGTTAATGTTATGCTTGGTAAAGCTGAAATTAGAAGATTATGTGTTTCAAGAGATGGCACTGATCCACCTAAACCACACTGAGAAAACTATCCCTTATTTTAAGCCTTGCAATTGGTACCTGTGCATCCAAATATTAAACAATCACTTTCTTTATAATCTTTTTTCCTTCTCATCTGAAGTGCTCTGAGACATTAAAGGTGTTTCGTACAACCTCAACAGAGTCATCATGAACAATGTTCTTAGCCCATACTCAGCACAGAGAGATAGGAACAGACTCCTGCCCTTGCAATACAGTTCCCAGGCTGCAGCTCCTCTCTTAAAGCTTTTTTTCGGCTATTCAGGAATTGAAGGGCAAGGCTGCCTTTCCAGAAGTAGTTACACAGTTCCCACTTCTGAAACATAAGATTTTTACATATTTTTCATACCGGTCAGCAATAAACCACAGCATGTCTGATCTCTTGCCTCCTGCTATAACCCCACACCCAACAGTTCAGACATCCCCTCACTCAAGCACCTTTACTATTGTGCAATGGCATAGATGTGGAAAAGAATTGTTTCTTAACTCTAGCAGTTGAACTCTCTGCACTCTACAGCATGAGACTGGATCATACTGTTCATTATCTTATCTTCCTCAACTACACGTTACTAATGGTCTAAAAATTAGCCAGGCCTTCTGTAAATCCACCCACTCAGCTGGTACCTTTGACTCAGTTGAATGGCAGTGTTGGGGTTGACACATTCAAAAACCCCCATATATCTCCCTGCTGCAAAAACAAAGCGCACGCTTACAGAACCAGTTGGTCAGGGACCAACTTTCGCACTCCGTGGTTGTACTGCACCCAGCACCACTGAGTTCTGTTGAACAGCTGGAACCCTTAAACACCATTATAATACATACAAATAATTCAAATGTGTGCTTAGGTGTATTAGAGGGCATTCTCAAGCCTCAGCATACAATCATATATGACAATTTAACTTGGCAAGATGCTGACCACTCCCAGTATGAAGCTCAGCCCCATAGACTTCCCTGGGAGATAAAGATGGCTTGTGTTCTAGCAGCATGCAAAACCAATCTCTTTTTTTTTCAAAACTCTAAGCTGCAAACAAGTTCATTTCAAACTACAGCCCTTCAACTTCAGCAGATTCCCTCACACTGAGCAGGGAGCTCAAGCATAAGACTCCGTACTCTGTACAAAAAACCCCAGGTTGTTCTTCAGACCCAGCAACTAAAACATCAGGTCTCTCACTGGCAATTTAATACAGCAAGAATTCCAAAGAATTACTGTAGTCAACACAATTAAATACAGAAGACATCTAAGAGGCCAATGAGAATGCAAGGTTTGACATCTTTTGTCTTGACAGTGGTTCTCCAGGTGTATACCCAGGTCCATTTTAACCTTCGTGGTGACATTCACAACAGAAAAAAAAGGATTGTTTACTTTGGACCTGATATTCATGGCACTTGGAAAGCTCAAACAGGCAAAAATACAACAGTGAATGAAAATCATATCATTTCAGACCAAAACCGCAACATCTGATTAGCCATTCAAAAGTATGTTTGCAGCAGTTCCCACAAATCAAACAGACACAGCTTGAACCTCTAGAGGAGGCAAGGTTCTTCATCTCGCTCAAAGGTCCATGTGAAGAGGTGATTAATATGCTAGAAAATCCTCAGGGTCCTGATGCAATGTGAGCAGAAATTGGCCAAAGAGTTTTCCCATGCACAGGAGAGATTCCTCCTGATCAGGATAAGGGACTCAGTGATGGTGGGCAGGTGGACATCACACTTGCTCTGTAAGAGCAGACTCGCTTCAGCCTCCCTGGCTAAGCCCTACTTTTTTCTTTTGCTAAACTTGGCTGATGTCTTTGTGTATAAGGGAGTCTGCCCCTTTCTATCTTTCTGTTTGAAGTGAAGTTACTGCCTTATTAGACTTTGGCAAAAATAACAGTAGGCTGAAAAACTGGTCTCTGGAATTGCCCCTAGGCCTCTGGATAAGTCACACGAAAGGAATGGGTCTTCAGATTGCTTCACTTGGGACAAAGATACCCGTCATTAGCTGATGCTGAACAACACCCAAAACTGCTCTATGACTGATAAAGGCGTACAAATATGGTAGGTGAGGGGAAAGGGCAGGGCCTGTGCTGTCTGGACAGGGCGTTGGTTGGTCCATACTGATTTCCTGTAACCCACAGGGCTCCACTTCTCCTTTCCTTCTCATGGCTTTTGTCTAACAGGAAAGCTGCTTCTGTGCCTTGTTTGGGCACTGTGATTGCTGAGCACAGGACAGTTGCATAAGCTTTAAGGGTACCTCAAGTACCTTAATCTGCCCCCTTCCTCATTAGATGTGTGCTCATTGCCTCTTTTCCTTCCCCTTCTTAATTTCCTTGCTGTTGCAGAAGAACAAACACCAAGTGAGTGGGGAAAGCACCCAGAAAGGAACTTCAGACAGAGGAGCATCCAGTGGTCCCTCTGCTACGGGTAACATTTACGGAACCTGCTGTTAATCAGAGATGAAGTTTCTCAGTGCAGTGTCATACATCCCCTGTTGCTGCTTATTACTTAATCTTTGCTTCCTCAAATGGCACCCAGAATTGAGTAACATCTTTCCTGAAGGTGACAGAAGCAAGGAAAAGATAGCACTTCAATGATAAAAATGAAAAGTTTATCAACAGGGACTTTGACCCACATCCACTAATGAAAGAAGAAAAGAGTAGCTGGGTAGGTTCTAGTGAATATGAACTGGATTCAGCAGAACTAGCTTGAGTTTTGCATAGACCCAACCCTTTCACAGGGTTGAGCCTCCTCTTATCTGTCTGCCTTCCTGAGCTCACTAGACCCAAACAAGCAAACTTCACAATTAAATGATGCCATTTTTTTCCATAAGCAACTGGCCATTTTTTGTCAGCTCCATTTTGGGAGTTAGCTCAAGCTGGAGAGTATCAGACAACCACGAGATGGGCAATTTTATCCTGAAAAAAATCCACTGAGAACAAGCTTAGTAGCTTGTCTCTTATCATTGGTGATGACATTATGTTATTAAGGACCAGTAAACAGGTGACATTCTTTGTTCTCCTGAGTGGAGATTAAACTTTGCAAAAGTTCTTTGACTTGCAGTATGTTATTAATCCATAAAAGTGCTATGTGCAGGTACAAATATTCCTGATCCAGTGGTTGTAAACTAGGAAGCTTCAGGACTTTCCTAGGTGACAAGGACACTTAAGGCAGAAGTGGATGTTGCCCTTGGTCTGTTTGACATTCAAAATGCCAAACATATTTTCCAGATGAAGCATTAATTTGTGGGCCTATATTCCAAATCCCAATTTTAATTCCACCAAAGTCACACTTCTGATTTTTCAAATGAATTTAATCAAGAGAGTGGAGAAGTATGAAGACAAACACTTCAACATCTAGAAAGCAGTAACATGGACTTTCCTGTGTAGGTTCAGAAGAACAACAACAAAAAAATCACTGAAATCCTAACTGGAATCTCTTGGGACTGCTGCTGCCTGCTCTTTTTAGATTTTCTGTATATCATCTGACCTTTTTTTACTTCCTTAGCTATTTTAATATCAAGAAACTGAGATCTCAGAAATAAGTAGCATTGAGAAGCTAGAGAGCAGTATGTGAGAGAAAAGGATGGCAGGGGACACACTCCATGAAGTTCTACTCTGGCCTTATGTGCCATCTACTGCATTTCTTCAGCTTTAATGGCTCAGCTCTCTCCACAGAAGGAATGCCACGCTTTTAGTGAACTGACTCCCGGAGAAGGTGCATAGTATGCTCTTTCATGGTGTTAATTTTGTGTCCTTTAGTAAAAGAAGAAAAGCCAATTCTGACAATATGAGTTTCCACTTACATTTAAAAGAAAACTGTTTTTCACAAAGCTTTCCAGTGCAACACTTTACAGAAAGGTGCTGAAATGCTGAGGAAGATTAAGTGCTTGAGGTACACACCCAGTAAGAACACAAACAAATTTAATTCTTGATCTGGAAACACCTGAAGAAAGTGCTACACTAGCTAGTATCATGGTTTGAAGGACAAGTTAGCTCATCTGTGACAGCAACAGTAAATAAGAAATTGAATGGCACATTTCCATATGTACACACACAATGAAAATGATTCCCACCAGGTCCAGCATCAAATGGCTAATCCTCTCCTGCAAAGGCCTTGACAACAGATAATCTGTGTCAATTTACATGCATCTCGTACATGAACTCTTCTCCACTTAATATTCATTTTTCTACAGCAGTTAGGTCTGGCGAGAAAACAGCCCATTTAAAATAAAAAAGAAGGGGTGAATTTTGAACAGATGTGACAGAAAACATCAGAATGGAATTCTTTCTTCAGACCAACATCCTCAGTGGGCTTTGAGGAAGTGGGGAAAGTCTTAGGAGGACTATGGGAAAGGAAACATTTAAGGCATCTCTTCTTAAGACTAAGAGGAGTAAACTCTGCTATGTAGAATAGCCCCTTGGTTACCAGCAGCTCTAGGCAGAAGAGGAAAGCATTTAAAAGCACATAGCTTTCGATTCCTTGCATTTATTCATCAAGAACATCTTCCTAAGCTTTAGAATTTGGAGTCTTATAATGGTTTTTATTAGCAAACTTGGGAACAGTGCATTGTATGGAAGCCAAAGCCACAGTAGAGTAAGTCTTACTAACAGGAGTAAATATGAAGTACCCCTACAAGCCAGACACATCTCAGAGCAGCTGCTTGTTATTTTCCTTTGGCATGTATTTTTTTGGATATGAGGCACCTCCATCTTCCTAACACCAAACAGACAGAAGAACAGAACACACTGTGCCTGTTGTGGGCCAAATCCTCTGCTGATATAAATCAGGTTCTCTCCATTGAAACCAATAGAGCTGTTGTGGTTCTTACAGACTTGGACTCTGACCTCTTACACCAGCCTCTCACACATCTAAGATGTCCCTTAGCAGATTTCACTGTGCTTCACAAAACAACACAGGTCTAAACAGAAAGAGTTTACAGTCTACAAGGAGGCAGGATCACTTGCTAATGAGGATACTACAGAAGGGCCTGTGGGTTTTTAAATGAATTTTTAGATTTAGAACAGATTTTCCCAATATTCAAGACTCCAGGGAGACAGCAGTTGGCAATATAACTTGGAATCCGATAAAACTAATCCTTCAAGTATGTATGTCTCACTGACAGATTCAGTTTGAATCAGTATTGACTTTTCTTCACAATAAGAGAACAACAAAATAAGAGACCACAGTGTATAAAACTGCTATTTCCTATATAAACAGGTAGCATTTTTACCTCAGCTTCAGTATAAAGACTACTTAGGTTTAAAGATACAGTGCACGGATATATTTGTTAAATTCCTGTTGGTCAAAGAGGAAGCTGTCAGGTTATTTGCATTTTCATTACTGCTTTTGAAAACACTTGAGATCTTGCTTAAACAGAAGTCAGGTCTGACTTTCAGCTACTGAGACTCATACCGCCAAGAATATGAAAAGGAAGATCTGTATTTGAGGACAGATACAAGATCTAACATCTTTTGGCCTAGAAAACAGACTGGGAGAAATAGTAAGAGGTCACCTTGCTCATCCCAACATTTATGGTTGCTTACGTGAATGTTTGCTCAGGAGCTGAGCGAAGTCTCTTTGTGTGCTGCAATCATTCTGGCAGGATCTTGGCAGCATTTCCAAAGCTATTAATTAGCAGATTACTCATCAGTGGAGCCAGGGTATCCTATAAACTGATGCCCCATTGACCCTGCTGAATTAATATTCCATAAATAAAACACAAACCTCACAGATTTTATTGGTCTCCACAGGACAGATTTTCTCCCTTCATTTTCACAGCTAAAGCAACTGTTCAAAATGGTATAAAAACGCCTGCTCAGCACTTAGCAGGCACAACAGCCTGCAAGTGGGTTTTACATAGAGTATTCCATGCCACACGTATCTCACTGAAACAAAGAATAGTAAATACTATTAAACATGTCAATGCATTTGCAGGCTTCTGTAGTTCGCTTGCACCCTTAACCTGGTTTGTTCAGAGGGGAAATGCTGACAAGGACATTGGGATTTACTCCCTGTTTATTTAAAAAGTGAAAGAGGACTTTTAATTTCTACCTGATGGGCAGGTGGATTGATCTGGCATTAGCAGAGCATCTGCCAAAGAGCACACACAGCTGGGCAGCACATTTCTTTTTACCATATCATGAATGCAGCACAGGATACAAAGCTGAGCAAAATTTCACTTATACAACTGGTGGTTAATTCTGTGCCAGCAGTAATTAGCTTCTGTAAAGAGTTTATAACAAGAAACCACAAAACAGTTTTATTCTGATGAAACTGATGGGAAAAACCCATGTGCGTCTGTCCATGGGGTGTGAGCTCCAAGGCTTGGCAGGAGAATTGAGAAGCAGGCTTTCAGGCCAAAGGCAAAAGAATGCTTCAGTGAGCTACAGAGCAGCTTCCTTTTTAATACTTACTTGTATTACAGCAACATCTCTAGTTCCAGGCAAGGATCTGGGCTGATGATAAATAGAGGTAGGACCTGGCTCCCAAGCACACGCAGTCTAGGGCCCTGATTTGGCCAACACTGAGACTTAAGCTAGATCTTCAGTATATTTATGCCAAGGAGATTGCTGTTAAAATTAGGTGAAATTTTACAGGATCGGGGTCTTTGCCAATTATTAGTACAGACAAAGCACTAATTAATAGTATTGATTTTAGAAGAGCAGAGTGTGTGCTTAATTCTGCAGGTGGGACTAGTTGTATTAATTTCAGTGGGATTACAGCCATGTATGGAACTAGAGAAACTGTTCCTAGTTTGTAGCAGAAAGGCTTGGATTAACATCTGCATTCCTATCAAAAGTATGCTGAGGTAGAGACTCTGTTCCATTCTCTTTCTGGTGGAGCCCCTGTCAGAGGGGTTCAGTGCACAAAGCACTGGGCAGGTACCGAGCTCCTTATCCTACAGTGGAAACAGATAAAGGGCAAGAAGGGAAAGGAGTCGTGAAGTGAACTCCAGCCAGCTGCCTGTGGCCACACGTCAGGGGGATGCTGGGAACAGAGACCAGGTCACCTATCATGGTTGTCATTAAAACACTGCAACACCTGACTTAAAAAAGAGAAGAGGACATAAAATATGTCACATAATCCAAGTTTCTTGGTGAAAGCCTACTGAAAAACAGGTTCCTGCCAGGCTTAGAGAACTCAAAAGAGTATGGGACAAGGGAGAGTCAACGTTAGCCAGGCTGGAAATTCCCGGTAGAGGAACCACTTCAGGAAGTGAGTATGACTGAGCTGCACTGGGGAAGAAACTCTACTCTTATGGCTGCACCACGGGGGGATTGCACAAGCAGCGTGCTCCTGTTGTGACTGTGCTAGAGGCAGTGCTGACACACAGCCACCTCTGGCAGGGTGCTGCCTCAGTACTCGTTACAGGACCCAACAGTGGAGTTTTATTGCCACTGCCTTCAAGAAACCACGTTCTTCGAATTCGTTCCCTCTCAGCCTGACAGCTTGGCAATCTACCCTGTCTTTTGTATAAGATACTATGTTAACTGATTATTGCTCATTGGGTAAAACCCCAGCCTTCTCTTCTCGCCCCCTCAATTCACCTCTCTTCAAGGATATGAGGTATGTATGAGCACTGCAAAGGCCAAAACCTAAATGCCAGGCTGGTCAGTAGCAAGACACTGAATAACAAATGAATAACATCCAAGTTCATTAATTTAATTTCTGTCACACAGAGTAACAATCTGCCTACTAAGCAAAAGCATGCTGAGGTTATCTGAACAGACCATCCTGTAAAGAAGAAAGTGCAAGAGTTGCTTTTTTTTCTTTTACTCTTTACAGTATTGTGCCTTTGACTGTATCTATCCATCAAAAATGGGGAAGGAGTAATTGCAGCATGTGCTGATTTACCTGTGCTAGGCTAATACAGCTTGGTAACAATAGCAGCAAAAATGTGGCAATGTAGGTTTAAGAGTCACAGTATGTACCCAGAGTCTTTCAGGGTTTGTAATCTGGTTACTAGCACGTTAAAGACCTCTCAGTGCATCTCTGTGGCTGTTATTATTCATGCTAATTAGATTAAGCTAGCAGAGATATTTTTGCACATTCTACAAGTGCATCTTCATTTTCCTGGGTGGAGTATGTGTATGCAGGGGAAGATGTGAATAGATACACAAAGTTTCTCCCAAAGAGCAGATGGGACAGGCTACTTCATCCCAGTAGTGCAGAAGTAAGGAGTTTAGCAGTTCCACGATAGAGCAGCATACAGCAGCTCATCTTGTAATTGCATGGAATAAGCCTTGGCATTGTACAAAAGAAAAATCTTAACTGAAATTTGTAATAACTTTGCCATAACTTCCGGATATATGCATCTTTCTTAATACAAAAAGGAAGTGGGCAGTGTGGTAAAGTAAATACATAATTAACTACTCAGAAAATGCGGGTTCAGTACTTGTTTTTTCCTGACCAAGCTCTATCACCAGCTCTGTCATCCTATCCAAATTATTTCCCCTCCTACTTTTGTTTCTTTTCTCACTGTTTCTGCTTCATTCATTCACGCTGTAGTTTCACTTGACATGTTTTGAACAGTACACAGCAACAGGGTCCCAGACTCAGTCTGGGATTTTGGGCAAGACTATAGTAGAAATAAACAAGAACTCAGATTTGATATTGTTCCTTGGGGTACATGCACTCCCTAACAATTTAAAACAGGAAGAAAAAAGAGCTTTTGTTTTTCTACAGCCTTGTGTGTCTCAGGAGAGAAGCAGGTGAATAGATCCTTGGGTTCTGTACTAGTGCTCAGAGCAGAAGGGTTGCAATTCAAGATTCCTACTGATAACTTACACCATTG
Organism: Aegotheles bennettii; assembly: GCA_013398125.1. NCBI lineage: Eukaryota > Metazoa > Chordata > Aves > Caprimulgiformes > Aegothelidae > Aegotheles > Aegotheles bennettii. The sequence continues at coordinate 124,735 of VZRW01000780.1, forward strand.
TTCATGGGAAAGCCAGTTCAGCCCTGTGTTTCTATACGCCATCATAAGCAGCGTTGCACAGTCATCCAAAATTTGTCAGTGTTGCAAACATGCTCCAGGTGTAAAGATTTTCTGTCTGACGTCCACAATGGCCCTATAAGCTAAGTTTGGAAATGACTTTACGTGAGAGCAGTGGAACAGCGAGAGGCTAGTCCTGGACTATTAGTCATTGCTTTGTTGCTATCAGATTTTACTAACAAGAGGTGGCACTGGTACCTTGTTGTTCTGAAACTACTGGAAAGTCATTAGCTGTGATTCCAAAGCCAAAAACTGCTGCATTTCCTTTTAACATCAGCCAAGAGATGGTGATTAAAAAAGATGTATAATTAAGAAAGATTTAACAGGAAACTGACGAGAACCTCTAACCAGTCTAACCCTGGGCTTTATTTCACACAGAAAATAAAACAGAAGGGCTTTATCCTTGGTATGTTCTGAACAGTGTGCCATTAAGTGTGGTCCCAGTAAGTGTCACAAGTAAGCAGGTGAGGAACAGCAAATGGCTGAGACACTGAAGGTACAGAACAGGCTCCCCCTGTATCTTCAGCTTCCAGGAGAGAGGGAGGCTCCTGTGCCTTTACCCTGCTGAAGGCATTCTGCCTGTGGGCAGGGAGCATCTTCAATTGCTATCCCATGAAGGAACTATGCTCAGCTCCTGGGAGGGACCATTTTGCCTGTCCGGAAAACATCAGGGTTAGCTGTGGGGAACAAGATCATCCTGCGTCATTGAAGGGAGGCTCCTTGTTTGGCCCTCAGAGAGAGGGAGGGATCAGCCTCCTGCCTTCCAGTAACCTCCTCCAACCCAGTGCAGATCCTCTGTGTACAGCCACGTCCCAGTCCTCTAGATGGAAGAATGGACCAGCCTTCAAGAAGAAAGGAGCAAACATAAGCAAAACAGATAAACCTAAAGACAGATTTTAGTTACAAAATCATTAAATACTCCACTGACTTAAAAGCTTGGAATAAATTATGTGGAGACACTAGGTTCAGATCTTGCAAGATAAGAGACCATGAACTGTCCCATAACATTAGTCCAGCACTTAAGGCATATCCCTGCTTCTTGTGGCAATAACTTGCTAAAAAAAACCCAACGACCAGCCCAGATTCCTCAAAATAATTTTGGAAGAAGCAAAGAGACTTACACTAAGCAGTCCAGTGCCAGATCAACCCTTGCTGTGACTTCTCAAATTCAGTAAGATGTGCAGCTCCCCATGAATGGCAGCCATTGTCACTGTGGCTCAGAGCTGATATGGACAATCCACATCAGTTCAAGAAGAGGGGGTTCATCACTGAGTAAACATTATATGGGAGGTTGCAGGGCATCTACACACTTCCATGCTGCTTTGTCGTGTTGGTGGCATTCCAACCTGCTGACTGGCAGAACTTCAGAAACTCGGTTAGGGCAGTCAGTCCTCTGTTAAACTTCACTGTGCAACACATGTCTAGGATGATACTGCTGGATTTTCATTATCCTCTTGCTAAGATGTATCACTGTGCAGGAAGCAGCTTTTGGGATAGAAGGGGAATGGTGCTGAAAATAATTTGAAAGGAAGAGGGCTAAAATACACTGTCGCGATGTTTCTGAGTAAATAAAGATAAGACCGATGTAAGCTCCTCTGGCAGGGACATGAGCAGAGCCTCAGCAAATTAGTTTAGCACTAGAAAATTGACATGGAACGCAAACAAGACATTCAAAGCAAGGATGTGTGTTAACTAGGCACAAAGCTGAAGTTATTTAAGAAAAAGAAGCGGAGTTGGTTCCAGAGTAGCTAATTCATTTCTCCTTATCTTCCCTTGGCAGAGTCCAGCTGCGCAAAGACCACTTGATGTGTGCCGGCTGCCTCCTCCCCTCTCCCCTCACTTGTTTGCCTTGCAGAAAACAAAACTTAGTTCTGTTACAAATGAGTCCAGTTCCCCATGGGCTGCAGAGAAGCAAACCAGAGCTTACTGGGCATCTGTGTGACATCCCAGTGCTCTGAAGCGCATGGCAGTATTTGCACTTGCTCTAAGTTCAGCTCTGTGCTAAAAGATTTGCTGGAATACAAATACCAGCATGTTGGTAAAAAGCCTAGTAAACACAGATACACTGTCATGAAACCACTTTTCAAGTATAACTTCTTTTGCTTGGCAAAACTCAACTGACTACAAATTTGTCTGCCTGAATATTTTGGGTTTTTGTGGTGTAAGCCTGTTACAAATTTCAGGGAGATACTGAAAACAACAGGTTTGATATCTGCAAGGTATAACATGATGTCTTATTCTCTGGTATTTAAACTAATTTTCCCAGCAGTTAATTTAGCAGAACTAGTATTATATGGACAGGGATACTAGAGCATCCTGCTGGACCATTTTGTCATAAAATTAGTCCTGGTGTATAATGATATTTAAAACCAAGTGGTCCCTGTTTATTGTATCTTGTAGCTTATGTTTCAGAACATGTCAGGGCTAAGAATAGGCTTAGGCCAAGCTGGGAATCAAGCTGGGTTAACCTTGCAACTAGAATCTCAGCAGGTATTCCAGGCCTGAGCTGTGCAGCCATCAAAAAAGCTGACCTGAGCTTCACAGTGTGTTAACACTGGTGACTAAAAAATATTCTGTGTTAACTTTAAGCTCAGTCCTAATTATCAGTGTAGACAAAGCTGCTGCTGTATCCTCTTCTTTTAACTGGTCTGTCTGAGGAGATCCTCTGACAATTCACCAAGGCTACAGTCCTCTTCTGCCTTCATAAATCTAAAAATGGAAGCACTCCTTTATGCCTCTTTCTTCAGCCATTCTGTGTCACATCATGGTCAACCTTTGCACGTTTCTTGCTGCAGCTCTTGTCCAAGTGTGGGAGCATATACTGCTCAAAGTTGTATAGCTTGGTTTTCCCAGAGTCATAGAAAACAGAGGTGAGGAGCCTTGCCAGAACACCTCCTCTTTGCTCCCCAGCTATTCAGCCTGACAGCATGCCAGTTGGGCATGATACTTCTTCTGGATGTTTCGCTAGGTTCTTGGAAGAGGTGGAAAAGAGGCTGACTCAGTCCATCCCTCCTGGTTTATGCTGAACTGACTACATGTCACTGCAAATGATGTGAACTCAGCCTCTAGTTTTATAGTTTGGTGGTTCCCAGTGGATTTCCAATAACCTCTCAGAAAACTTTTCTGCATTATTCATAGCCCTCAGCTCCTCACTATTTTTTCTCTATTATCACCTTTTATTTTGTGATTTCTTCCAACAGGAGACAGATTCTGCTACGTTTGTCTAGTAACAAACTGAGTACATTTCCAGGATTAAATAAAACTATTTATAATCACCTAGGACACAATCTTCAGCATTTTAGGAAAAGCAAATTGGTGGTTACCTTTGAGTTATGAGTTAGAGAACTGACAGATTCTGCGACATAAGCAGTATCCATGAATGACTCCTCAGTGGAAAATCTGGGTTGTCAGCTTACTGCTAGCATCTGTTACAGGAATGGCAGTGACATTTAAAAGTACTAAACCCAGTTCGTAAGTTACTATTTTAGAGCAGATGTATAAATTCAACATGTTTTCATCAAAATCAGAGTATGCATCTAGCGAATTGGAGCTTGATGTCAGCAGTAAACATTTGTACAATGAATACAAACATGCAACATGAGAGAGTTCTGTGTCATTCTTTTGTTAACCCAGGACTGGAAAGGCTAGGAGCAAGAAAAAGTTTCATACTAGCTTTCTTCTCTAGAAAAAGGCCCATGTGTGCAAACCAGAAACTGATAGGGACCTTGCCATATCTCGTCTCAGTTAGGCAATATCTTTTGTGGTGGTGAAAGAGCTGAGCTGCTCATGAGTGTGTTTGTTCAGCCCTACAAGCTTTGAAATATATAGACTGGTAAATATAAGTGAATGTGAAATCTGTTTGGTGCTCTGTTAACCTCATGGCTGCAGCTTCTAGTGCCAGGAACACTCAAGAAGAACATTCCTGCTCAGTTACAGCACACCAAAGGACAGAAGTAACCCAAGCACGGAACAGCAACAAACAGTCCAGTCATAGAAGCCTCAGTGTGAAACAGTTAAAAATACTTGAGTCATGTCTTTTCAAGAATTGAAGGACTAGCTGTGAAAAGCTCTGTTGACTTCCAGGGAACCAGACTGTAAACAACACAGCACAACTGAAGATGAGGACAGTATAATATATCTGGCGGGTACAAATCTTTCACATGGCCAGTGTCAGGCGAGGTGCTTGTCAAAAAGGCATTTGCAGCTGTTCCCTTTTCAGGCTGTTTACTCTACAGGAGGATTTACCATCTGTGCAGAAAAACAATGCATACACCAGAAAGCAGTGCCTGTCAGACGAAGCCTAGTCTCGTGGCTAAAGCACAGGACAAGCAGCCAGGAGATTTAGATTCTATTTATTGCTCTCCTAGTGGCTCCCAGAGCAAATAAGGGGAAATCACTTCACTGCTTTGTGTCTTGTTTTCCTCTGAGATCCTACTTTACCTTATTAGTGGTATGAACACCCATTGTGTGTTTGTGTTTGTGTTGTTTGAATTGCAGTGCTAAAGCAGGACTAAACAAGATGTATTTTCACTGAATTTCTAAAGCTTCAGGAATAGTGGGGTCAGCCTTTCTACTGCAGCAGAGTTACAGGTCCGTAAACAATATCACAAACAACTCAAAAGCATCCGAGAGTCACTCTGCTCATCTATCAAACTTGGCATATGAAAGAAGTGATCTCTCAGAGATTGTGGCACTGAGAACGCTAGAAACACATGACAAAAGAGACAAAAGATCAAATTTGTTCAGAGGTGAGCCAATACAAGTGACCAGAAACTTTGGAGATTTTGATGTTCTACCCTGAATTTTTCAGCTTGTTATTGGCACTGGCAATTGAATAGCAACTCAAAAGTCAAGGTACCCTTTAAAAAATACATTTCCTTCTTCAGAATAGATCTTTTAAGAGTTTTTTCTAAATCAAAGCACTACAGCTGTGCAGGGCTCAGCATTTCATGTCAGATTTCTGTGAAAATCACTGAGTTCAGAATGTGCAGTTCCTAGCGCTGCTGTGCTTTGGAAGCACAATAACTTCAAATTGTCCCAATAGAGTCATGAAATTGAGCACTAGTTTGCTTAAATTTTTCAGGAGTTTCCTGGATTGCCCTTACTCTGGGATTAGCCCTGAGTCTATATCATAATTATGAGGGAGATCACAAATGGGTTTCCATTGATAACACTTTTCTAAAAGCTAACAATATTGCTTAATAAAACACATTCATGGAGCAAAACTGAGTATGTAGGATGAACACTGTTGTCAGTTCCAGTGGTACACCTTGGTAGGAAGCATGTTGAGTTATGTTCCTCTATGGCACTTCAGAAAAAACTTTGTCCCACTAAAATTAACATGGTTGATAAAGTACTGTAGCATTATAATTAATATTTTCTGAATTTTCTGCCTTCTACTGAATAATTGTGCTATCAGTTCTACTCCTTTCCTGTCTCAGTGTGGTTGATTGTATATATAAGGAAAACAATCTAGCCATTTTTGTGTTTCCTCTTTATTCTTCTGTTGTTACTGAGTCCTAAATGATCCTGGTTTTGTTTTTACTGCTCTGTAATGAGTCACTGGCTTATTTAATTTAATTTTATTGTAATTGTTATCTTTTCATTCTTGTTTTTTTCCAGTCAGTTACTCATAAGACCACAAGATATAAACAGGACACTGTTGCTTGGACAACTTCTGAGGGTAATTTTTTTCACTGTCACCCAAATCCAAAGCAAGTTACTGAATGGTTCTCACTTCCTAAGAACTTTCACCTCGGTCCACATATATTTTCCCACATGTCATGTTTCTATTGATCCTTACATCTTCCAATCAAGAGAGATCTGCCTATCTGGTTTGGTGGTTGTTTGGAAGCTTTCTTGGCCTTTCTAATCATGCTCGATCTAAAACTTTGCATGGAAAACTTAGTGAGAGAAAATCAAGTTTAATTTTATATAATTTCTTTTGCAGCAAATACATTTTGCCAAAAACTGGGTTTCAATTGAAAATTTAGGAGAAATAGCTATCCAGTGAAATGTTAAATTTTCCTTTGCCATCTCTCCATTTTCATGCTAGCTTCATCTTTGGTGGAGTTTTCTGCAATGACTCTTTCTTGCTAGACTTCTTATCTTTAACCTGGTTTCCTAAGGAAATGGGATTTATGTGTTTGTGCTGTCTTTGTGTATGTTACATACATGTGCCTCTTTATTCATCAAGTGGCAGCTTTCCACTAAATACGATACAAAGACAGGGGTCTAAATTTATGTTAGGATTTTATGTTTCATTGTAGTAGTCAGATAGAGATTTTAGTAATGCACCTATGAAGGGAAAAGCTTCAGTAGAGGTGAGTTTGTATTCAATACCACAGAAAGCAGACGACAAAGAACAGTAAATGCCCAGCTGTGGGAAAATCTCCCAATGGAGTTCACACCTATCAGAGCACACACCACAGGACATAAAGGCACAGAAACCCTAGATTCATTAGTTCTGCTACTTTTTGTACTTTGTTTCCTATGAGGCTAGAAATCCTAGGAAACTATGAGACAGACTGTTTATAAATGTGCAACATGTTTGATTAGAATTGGTTCATATTTTAGGACAAAGGAATTATTTAGTGCTTTTGTTTAAGGTCATCTGCAGCTCTTAATCTGCACCCCCCTTACTGGTACCCAGAGAACTAGTAGACTTACAAAGACTTAGAAAGCTTAAATCTATGTCAGCATGCTTTTGTTTCTCCTGTTCCCTGTGCCACCTAAGATAAAAGCAGTCCAGAGATCCATGTATATGCCACAATTAGACCTTCTAGTCACAGCTTTAGACATATCCTAAGATGCAAATTGTCTGGCATGAAAAGATACCTTTACATTTCTATTTGCAGCTTTCACATGAAGCGAAGTTTATGGAGTATTGTACAGTACCACAGAACTTCAACAGCCTCTGCAAATAATCTGCATTAGACCAGAAATTCTTGATGTAGATGTCACAGAACTGTTACAGATATTCACTGTTGTCCTGCAGCATTCAGCAGATTTGATATGCCATGCTTCAAACAGCTTTTCTAACGAGGAATCTGGGAGTAGCCATGACAAGTGGTAGCGAATTTTAGGCAAAGGCTTTGATAAACTCCAAGTGGTGTGGAAGCGGCCTTGGACATTAATAACATAGCCATTTTCTCTGAGTCAGCATGAGCCAGCCCACCTCCTCACAGTAGGAGGTACCAGGATGTTTGGAATGCCATCCATAGGACAAGAGGTCAAGCTGAACTTCTGACCGGTGTGATCATTGAAAAATTTGTGGCTGCTTTTGCAAGAGTTAACACCAGTTAACTGAAGTCAGATTCCAGCTTGGGTAATTCCATTCTGCCTTTCTAAAATTCCCCGTTTATTTCAAACAGATGCAATATTTTTTCACTTCCTCCATTAAAGGCTGCCAAGTAGTTTTGTATATTTTGTTGAGTAGTACTTGCCATGTTTTACCCCAAAAGTAGCTACAACACCCAGTGAATGACCCAGTGCAGAACTTTGGTGCATTCAATACTATTTGCGGGGAAAATCTGTTCTGCCTCTTCATATACAGAAATGCTAAACATTATCATACAGAGCTATGGTGTGTAGCAAATAGCCAACAAAAGCTGGCACTAAGAAGATTTTGTCCCATGGACAGATCAGTAGAGTATGGGGCAGATCTGACCTCTAGTTTTAGCTCTTCTATTTATCTTAAGAAGAAACTTGGTCATGTTCCTTCACTTTCTAGTAAGGCCAAAAAGCACCTTAATTTTTACTACAGAATAAACTGGCATGAACCCTTAATTTCTGTGCCTCAGCACTCATTAGCAACAGCAGAATAGCAATACTCATTAATGTATCGTTAATATTTATTATAATGGATGCCTTATGGTCACTTTCAAATGGAGATGTATTCCTATTTCCCATTTCTTCTGACACACATAAATTGATGAATGAGCAAACTGATCAATTTATACCATACACAGTGCTAGACAAGTCCTAGTGCTTGATGGCAGTAAAAGGAAACACAGAAGTAAAGCCAGGACCACTAATTAAAAGCATATTCAGTGAGAGAGAACTGTAGCTTGGTCTTAACGAGTGTGTGGTAGAGATAATGTAAAAGCAATTACTTTAGCAAAGGCAATTTACTGAAAAATTGTTTTTACTGAGCACCACCTTATTCAGTTTATGGGCTTGCTGCCAGGAAACAGAGCCAATTAGTGCCACTTCCTATGGGGACACTGAGATGTGGCCATCTGCCTGCTGAGACTCATACTGTATCTTTTCACCATGCCACACGATTCCTCTGTACCAACACGAACAGCCTTTCCAACCTGTTCTCAGCAACATACGTTGAAATGGCATCTGTCATCCTGCATGATAACCTTGCACATTACTAACACAATAAACTAATTCAGAATTTACATCCCTTTTTTTAACTGTGATGTGTGACATGCCTAGACTAGGCTTTACTAGGTGTGAGACATATTGGTGGAAATCTAGCATTGCTCCACTGCTTTCTGAATTTCCACCAGTACAACTGAAGCAAAAATGGACCCTTCAATCTTGATGCACTCCTAGGACTGAAGTTCAGATAATCCTGCAGTATACCAACAAAGTAGAAAGGTAACTGAAAAATGTAAATGAAGGGTGTATTCAGGTTTCCTTATCGAGGACAACTTTGAGCTAGCAGTAACATAAAAATCAACTGGAAGAAAAGACAATCCTCTGTGCTTTTTCTGCCATTCATAGGGTTTCTAAATTCAAGTAACACTCACAAAGTTTTTAGAAAAAAATTAAATGTGTAGCCTTTTGGTTGCAATTCAAGTTTTAATAAAACTGTTTATTGAACTCCTTGACCCCTTCCTGGAATCTGCTTGAGCTTCCCAGAACTTTGTGTCATGTGGTTCTCGGTCATTAATAACTAAGTATGACACAGCAGTTTAGACGCACAGCAGCCTTTTCTCCCTTCAAGCAGGCGCCAGGACAGAGCAGAGAGAACACAAACAGCTCTGCCCAGGCTGCAGGATCCAGTCCCAGAGCAGTGCTGCTGTGATGCAGCAGCAAGCAAAAAGGGCAAAGGCAGGAAGTGATTCATCTGAGTACAGTACAACGTGCAGGACATGATCAAAAAGATCCCAACCTTCAGCTGGGACAAGTACAGTACTGGGCAAGCGGCTCTAGGCTCCATCCTGGATATTAGATCCATCTCCCACTCTGTTTACACTGAAATGCTCCCCCACCAGCCAGCTGTGCATTAAAAGCAGTGTCTGGTGCTAAAGAGGGTCAGTGAATCGAAAGACCTCTGAATACATGGCTGATCTATTCTGTCCACCCACTCATTTACGTTTATACAGCCCTTCTGGCTTTTGCCTGGAAATCCCTCCAGCAGTTCTCCTCCAGCTTTTGGACTGCTTTGCTGTTCCTTGAATCTATTTAGCCTTTTCCCTGCCAGTTCCCAACGCCGCAGCCCCCTGTCCTGCCCCAGCCTCATGGCTAATTAATCATCTCTCCTTATGACAACTGGTCTGTAGCTAAGAAATTCTGAGTGTCAGCTTCCAAGGGGCAGAGCTGTTGTGTCTGCTGCAGCAAGATACATTCCAGGTACATTCTGCCCCACCAATTACATGCTTAAAAGAAAAAAAAAGGCAGGGACATTGCTGTATGGAAATGCTAATTGCATTCTAGTGTGAGATGCTGCGCTTCAGCTACAGCAGAATGAATGAGACTTATTGTGAATTGATTCAAAAGTCAAATCTTTGCCAAATTTGGATTTAGTTACACATATGCATTTCCTATAAACCAAACGGAAAAAAATTATGAACTTATGAGGAAAATTTGTTTATTTTTGATCAAGTTCCTTGCACTGTCAATCACAGTGATTTTACAGGAGTGGCTCAAAACTTGCTGTAGGAACTTGGGTGATGAGGGAGATGGAGGAGAGAAAACTGAAATCTTGAATTAGGTAGTAAGTAATACATTAAATCAAATGATGTTGGTTTATTTTTTTCTATTTGTGTCCTAAACTGCTTCTGCTTGCTCCCCATTGTATTTACACAAACACGTGCAGGTATGTAATTTTCAACAAAAACGAGTCTACAGAAAGAAAAACATTTGACTGCAAACCCAGTTCTCCCTCTGGGGAGAGAACAAGAATCAACTGCATAGAGCAGGTCTGATCTGTGTTGCTTTATGCAAGGCTGGAAGGTGTTCAGGAAGCATGGTGATGGGACTGGTACTGACACTACTCTAGAAAGGACCCAGCATTCATTTCAGAGAAATAAAGGGCTCATATAGACAATGAGATATTTAATATTTTTGTATCTCTAAGTAAATCAATTTAAAACAAGTCAAATGCTCACTGTCCTACCTGCTCTACTGTTAACTGGTGTTAGCTAATACATTCCACATTCTGGTCTAGACATAGCCTAGAAGCAAGGAAAGCAAACAAACGACACATGGAATGAGGACTGTACCAGAGAGAAAAAATGAAGGGAGACACTGTGAGAAAAGAGGCAGACAAAAAGGAAGACAATGAAATGGAGAAAAATAACACTATCTTTTTAATGAACAGGACCAGCTGAGCTTTCGAGGGGTGCTCTTTTTCCTAATCCATAACACATGCTTCCTCTTAACTCAAGTTATGTGTTTGTTTATTTGTTGTGTGTTTTTGTAAAATGAATCACCCTTAGAAAAAAACCCATGGATTTAAATTACAGAGGGTAAAAATCTCATTGTACGTCAACTACTTTGGCAAACCCCATAGGTAGTTCAAGGAGAAAAGTTACTTGGGAATTTTCCGATGAAGAGTTTCTCTGTTGTATTTTTAAAGGAAAATTACACTATGATGAACATGAAATTTTTCATGGAAACATGGCATTGGAACTGTCTTATTTTGTATAAATATTAAATGTGCATTGAACTTGGTCTCCCACATCCCACAGAAGTACTCTGACCATTGTGGCTCCAAAGTGTCTCTTTATTTAGGTCCAGTGATCTTCTGAATTTTTAATAAAAATAGAATAGCACAACAGGAGAGCCCTAAAGCAACCACTGCTCTGGTGATTAATACTCTCACGTTAGACTTGTGGCATAAATTCTACTTCTGGGTTTGACTTATGAAATCTCTCACATCCCAGCCAATTGTCCATGCTACTAGGCTATTAATTATTTCGCGGTAATGCTTGTATGTTCTTCAAGGTCAATTTGGGAGGGTGGACATTTTAACCCAGTGTAGAGAAGAAAATGTTTCAAGAGCTTGAAAATTTAGACCAAAAAACTGCTTCCCCAACTCGACATGCAGAGGTTCAAACTCCCCGTGATGCACCCATCATAGGCAGTAACTTGTCTTGTGTGGACTTGTGTTTGCCAGGTTGGATGTGTATATGCTGCATGGATGTGTTTCCCTGTGGATCCAATATGGGGATTATGTGGCCAGGTATTTGGGAATTGTGTTGTATGTAATGTGTATTTCTTGCAGTGTGGGTTATATGCTTCATATTCCTTTGTACACAGGTGGTTTTAGTGGATACATCTCAGCACCTTGGCACAAACTAAAGTCATATTTAGGTAATCATGAGTAGCTGCACTAGGCTGCTTCTTTATTTTTCATGGGCTCTCATGACTTGGCACACAGACCTTGGAAATAAGAATTAAAAACACACAACCAATTGGCATGATTTTAAGTGGTGAGCAGTAAGAGCCTGTTAAATAAAGAGTCACTTCTGGCACTTCCTAATTAATGAAAATTAGTCAATATGAATTACCTGTACATAAGGGCACCAAAACATCCCTCACATTTCTGGTTATCTATCATAAACAGAAAACACATCTGGAAAAAATCTTCACATTTTATTTTGCCTCTTAAATGTCACATGTAAAAATAAGCACAAACACATCCTTCCATCCAGTGTCCTTGGCCTGATGATGTGAAACAAGCAATAAAACAGCAAGCATGAGGTATAACCACTATTTTTCTGTTCTGAAGCCCTACTGAATAGAAAAGTCTGTCTCCCACCTCTACTGACCAAAGGAGAGTTCTGTCCAAATGCTCCAGGCCCTCTCTGTCCAGAAGCAAGAGGCTCCCAAAGTTTACTTGAAGTCACACAAATGTATGGGGGAATTGAAACTAAAACTTGATCAAACAAACACTGATGGGTAATATTAAAATTGAAACTAAAATAAATAGACACTTTCCCCCACATTCCTGGGGGAAAAAGGTGTTAGGTCTGTATCCAGTTTGGAAGAAGAATGGTGATGGCGATCAGCAATGCCCAGTCTCTTGATGATGGTGGTTCCTACTGAAAGCTCTTGAGGACAGTAAGCTTTGGTCTTTCATGACCAGGTGGCCAGACATGTTTTCAAGTAACTAAAACAGGATCACTTCCGTGTTACATTCGTGTGAGAATGTTCTGTCACTATGTGGGACACACTGTGGTCACACAACCTAACCAGACCATTACTGTTACATTATCAGACATGGGGGACATCTGCATTTTGGTCATGGGACAGAGATATCTCTAATCATTTGATAAAGACAAGGTAGCAGAGAGCAGACTTAAGACCACTCGGGTTAGGCACCAGGCTCATGGTCTTCTCCCTGACCACGCATGTCCTTGGGAGAAGAGGCAGTAGAAAGTAGGCAGCAGGGCACAGAAAGCATTCAGGAAATTTCACTTAATGGTTAAAACCTCCACGTGAATGAAGCCTTGAGCCTGTTTTGCTTCAAACAATGTTCTATTCAAAGCATGAGTCAATTTTTGGGGCCTAATCCAAAGCCCCAAAAGACAATGAGAGTTTTTCCATTGACTCAAGAGCCTTTGGATGAGGGCCTTGATCCTGATCCTGAAAGCCTGATTCACATGAGAAAGGATACACAAAAAAAGATCAAATCCAGAAATCCTCATTGAGGTTGTACCCAATCCTTTCCTAGGTAAGTATTCCAAATTAAGCCAATGAAACCAATTTAGTTTGTCTCCTCACTATACTGATCTTCACATAACATTTGATGAACACAGGGATTTATAAGGATAAATCCTTGATCCTACACTTCCACAGAAGTGTTCATGTTGGCACAGCTGATGAACTGTTTTTCTTCCCTTTTGACTTCATTTTGTTTAGGAGTGTTATCAGAATGTAATCATGAACCATTTAGTGTAGAATGCAGTATATACTACACAGGTCACATTAAAGCCCAAGGTCCAGTTATACTTAAAAGTATTGTCTTCAGTATAGAAAGCTAAGGTGTTCGAATTAATGTAGGTAAAATAAATAGAATTTACTTTTAGTAGTTAATGCTTTCACATACTGTCTTTTGGGGATGGGAGGGTAGTAGAAAAGGTATAACCATTTTTGGACACTTAGGAAGATACACCTTATTATGTTTGAATAAGATATCTTTAAACTCCAGTATTCAACCACAGAAGAAAAGATCAAGCAATGTGACATTTGAGCTTTGCAGCTTCCTCTGCATAGCCTGTATTTCCAAAGCAAATACCATCTGAAATGATTCTGTAAGTTTTTATACAAACATACTGTCCAACTGTAACACTTTGACTGGGCAGTTATCTGTTGTGACACCTTGCTTACAAACATACAACTGGAGAGCACAGTGTGTATCAAAGTCTCCTGGATGCTACTAATCATAGACTCAACTCAGCATGTTTGTTTTGTGCCTGACAAAGCTTTTCATACAAATACTGTTGGCCCTTTTCTTCAGTGCACAGTATATGGTATATAGATAATATTTCATTGTCCTGGTGGAGTTACAGTACAAAAAAATGCTTTTACTCATATGGTTTGTATTAATTTTACAAGGGAAATTTAGTATATGGGGATTATTTTTTTCTTGCATAACCATGTCTACACCCTGGCTGCTGCCACAGGACTATCTTACTTAACACAGAAAATGATGTGGTCTTGGTATGAATGGGGTCCAATGTGACAAAAGAGCACAAGCAATACAGTAAGGAGTGCTAATGAGGGGAATGGAGATACAACAGCTCCTTTATCTCTTTAGCTTGGAGAAGAGGAGACTGAGGGGTGACCTCATTAATGTTTATAAATATGTAAAGGGTGAGGGTCAGGAGGATGGAGCCAGGCTCTTCTCAGTGATGTCCAGTGACAGGACAAGGGGGAACGGGTGCAAGTTGGAACATAGGGGGTTCCGGGTGAACATAAGGAAGAACTTCTTCACTGTAAGAGTGACAGAGCACTGGGCCAGGCTGCCCAGAGAGGTTGTGGTCTCCTTCTCCGGAGACATTCAAACCCTGACTGGATGCATTCCTGTGTGACCTGCTCTAGGTGATCCTGCTCTGGCAGGGGGCTTGGACTAGATCATCTTTCGAGCTCCCATCCAACCCCTGACATTCTGTGATTCTGCTATTCCAGATTCAGCCTTGCGGAAAATCTACTTTGGTGATTTCTGTCAAAGCTTTACCTTGTAAAGCTATGCCACCTTATTTTTAAGCGCAGCCAAAACCTCAGACTGCCTCACAAAACTGAGTGCTCCAGAATCCATAAACGTCATTTCCCAGGATAATCTTTGACTTTTGTTTGAGTCTGATATTTCCCACTTAATACCCACAGCTTTTTAATTGGTTATTATTATTTCTTATTATATTTGAGAATTTTAAGAGTCTCTTAAGAAGCAGAAAGGGGACATAATTAAAGAAAAATGTAGAGAACAATCCAAATCCAGTGTGACTTTACAGATGTGACAGACATTGATTCTTGCCCTTGGGGAGGGAGACAGGAAGCTGTGGTGGGCCCGAGCTCTCAGCCATCACTTGACTGCAAAATATTCCCTTAGGACTAGTTTTGTAGAATACAGACACACAATAAGCATCAGCAGCTCCTGCACCCCAGCTCTGTGACGTACACTGTACTGTTGCCGTGTTTAAGTGAGGATGAACTTTTTGATGCCAGTGTAATAAAATGGACATTTATTTACTTGATTTAAGAACAACCATTGACCTGCCACATGACTTCTGTCAAGTTACTTCTGTGTGCTGGTTTTTATCTTCTGATAGACTTTCAGACTTCTGGCTTCTCTTCTGATCATAAATAAAAGTATGAAAAGTAATGATAAGAAAAGGAAGAGGTGCAATATGAATACTGTACACAAGGACTGAAGAAGGTAATACAACACAATTGATTTTCAAACAGCATCTGCACCCAGATGATAGAAAACCAGACTGATTTTATATGTATGGTTTCTTTTGCACCCCATTTTGAATGTCTAGCTCTTTTGATTGGTTTCCTAGGTTAGTTCATATACTGTCACTCCAAGTAGTAACTACAAGACCAAACCTCAGTTTAATGTCAGATGTCATTAAAAATAAACAGAGATTAACACAAGACTACGACCATCGACCTTGGCAAGTACTGGGTCCATATAAAGATGGCATTACTACACCCTAATTGGTACAAAATTTCATATGCTGTACTAAAGACTTAACTATAGCTTATCATCATTAGACTTAAGGACAAGCACAGACAGTTCCTTGAATGCCAAATCTCCTACTCAGTGGGCTATACATGACAGCCAGACACACTGTATAGTGTCTGTAAGAGATTTTGATCACACTGCTGATTAAAATTCAATCTCGCTTTCAAAATACAGCTTTGGGACTGAAATGTCATTTATCGTGAGGAGAGGATCTGTAAAAACAGAAATAGGAAGATAAGGAGGATGAGACTGGAAAGCACAAAGGGTCTTCCAGTGACTCCCAGTGCTGGTATGGCCCTAGACTGAACAATACAAGATGGGTGACTTAATTATAAAAAGGGTGGTAAACAGGAAAAGATCATGGAGGGGAAAAAATAAACATACAGGGTTCAAGTAAGACTGATACAGAAATCCCATGAACTAGTGGCTGTTAATAGTTAGTGTCTGTGTGACACATTCACACCATAGCAGGGTGGGTGGGGCTGTTTTTTGATCATTGCCTGATTGACGTTAATGACATTCTTCCAATGGCTGTGGCTTTCCTTATGCCACACCCAGGAGGGGTCAGAGGCACATTCCTCCTGAGAATTAATGAGAAAAAATGTATTTTTAGTCAAGTTGTTAAATGATGCCAGGTGTTTGCTCTGGTTGCCTTAAGTGGTCTAGCACAGTCAAAGCTCAGCCTGCACTTCCCAGCAATGTAAACTCAGCTCTTGAGATTGTACCAGCTATCTGTTTTTAATCCAAGTCCAGCTACTAAATTGATTATACTCATCCCTGTGATAATGCCTCCTATGCAGTGGAAGACAGCAACATCTGTGAGTGTGGATAGAAGCCCAGCAGAGTATTGTGAATTGTCATGTTTATTTGTGTTGCCTAGAAGCACCATTTACACATCAGGGGCATGTGTGACAGACATAAAACAAAAGCACTGCACTTTCCATGGAAGGGTTATTTACCTCTATTGCTTTTGTTCTGTCTGCAATGAAAAGCCTTACTTCTGCCACTGAAAAAAAGCACCAGAAATGGAAACGGGCATAGGTCCACTGCCTTAAATACAGCAGCATAAAATCTGCAGCAGTCCCCCAGTCCAGATTATGGAAGCATTCTGCAAAGCTGAAACCTAGTAACAAGCTAAACTCTGAGTTACTGAGTCCAATTCCCAAGGCCACTGAAAACCTTCAAGTGACAGCAAAAAAACTACCATAGCCTCCTAACAAAGAAGTCCATACAAATGCATCGCTTGCTTTGAAAGTGAAAGTTGATGTTTTCAGATGCTCTGTACCTAAATACGAGGTCACATGGCCATGCTGAACACCCAGCAGATCCCAGGAAAGCTACTGGCAACTGGTAAAGCTCAGAATTCTTGAAAAACAGAATCTTTCCGTGTTAAGATCATAATTTTAGGAATTTCAGTTTATAAATAATTGATTCATCCTGCACCTGAGTTTAACAATGCCAATGAATCTAGCAAAATCAACGTGCTGAAGACTTCCAGAGACAGTTTCATAACAGCTGTGTAGGATGACTGTGAAACCTGTACACTGTGGTACTCACGCTAGCTGCACTACTACAACCATGGCAAGGCTCCTGTTTGCATGTTCCATCCTGTTCTCTTTTCCACCCTTCCAATCTCTCCTTAGGATCAGTAACAACCCCATGGAAGCAAAACACAGACTAGCCTGGATTGTTCCACTGTCTCCAAATGTGTGGTGCAGCAGAGGACTGCGCGTGTGGAGGAGCAGGGATGCCTTTCTCTTTTCTCCCTTGGACACACAGAGGTGATGGCTTAGCCCACATCTGATCATGAGGAGACACAGGTTGGCAGCTGATGAGGCACTGCACGTTGGCTGAACCCCTAGCAAAGAAAGGGTATGGGCACTTCTAATCAGAGACACAGTAAGTACCAAGTTCCATTTGTACAGACCCCTGCCCAGATCACAGACCTCTGTCACGTAGACCTTGAGTCTGAACTCATTCCACACTGACGGGTACATCATTACTATATACACAACCAGGAATCTTTTATGTATAGAACTTCCTTCAGGGTCTGAAAACCTGGCTAAGGGTGTGAGTGCAAATCTATTTATAACAAAATGAAAATATGTGTAAACATCTAGAGGAAAAAAAGGCAAATCTTTAAATGAATTAGAACACACTCTGAAAAAGTGAGATTAAATAGTGAAAAATGTTCATATAGATATTCTGGATTAACTTCCTAGATAATATTTTCTAGAACAGAGATCTAAATCAGCCTTTTAACAGTCTGTCTACGTCCAAATTTCGCAAGAGCAATTTTTAATTTTTTTCCATTTCCCTGGTGACCCAGTCACACATACGCATTTTCTCAGGATTATCACAGTGATTCCTTTGTGATGATGGTTCTATTCTGCACTTTATATTAAGGCTGAGCATTGAGGCTCAGAATGTTAACCATGAAAAGAAGAATAACAGAATAATCGGTGGTTTGCTTACAATGAAGCTGTAGATAAGCTGCTGAAGACAAATACCAGACACAAACAGGCTTCAGAAGAATGGAGTCCTGAAATACTTAAACACAATATATTTCCCTTAACATAGCCCTTTGAAGTCACAGTCTTTTCTAAAATGAAATGTCTTCCATACAGAACAAATTCAACATCAATGTCAGGCCTTTCCAGAGGAAAATGGGGATGGGACACAGGCTTTCACTGAGCAGCGGGGTTCTCAGTGTGACTGCCCAACTTCACCATGTGACTACAAAGGCAACTTCTGTGCAAATCTCTCCAATAAGCAGCTGTATGCATTTTCAGCTACATCAGATTAGTTGAACATGTTCAATCAATTAAACTAAACTCAAAAAGTAACAGTGGAATTTTGTGTTCATGCAGATATTAAAGAGGAAAACATAGTTTTCATTATTATTTCCATGCTAGCAGGATCTGCAGATCAACCAAAGACTGGGAACCATAAAATGACATTTTATGCACACAGGCAGTACTAAAGAATTTCAGGCAGCTTTGCTTAGCGTGTAAAAGGACATGCCAGCAGAAGAGAAAATTAGAATAGCTGAGAGATTACCCACAGGTTATAGCTAGGCAAAATGAAGCACAAAGAGTTAAGTATGTAGTAGCAGGACACTCTAAATGGCCTGTGAGTTTTTATTTGTGCTCAAAGTGGTCTGGGTCTCAGAAGAACTTCTTACAGAGAAGAACCAGAGCATGGACTTGTCGTGTCTTCAAATCTATTTTATCATATAGGCAGGAAAGATACAACACAGAGTAGGCAACTCAGGAAGCCTGTGGCCAGAGTGGGTTTCTAGCTCTTCTGACCTAGAGTATCTGAACCATCAGTATATTTTCTCTTTGGGGTCCAGTCTGACAGGCGTGACAGCAATGTGCTACATAAGACTGGAAACAGAAATAATTCACATCCAGTCTATACTTCCTGAGCGTGGCTTCCCCTGCTCACCAAAAATCTTTTATCTAACATCTTTGGTGGAGTTGCTCATAAGCTACATTGGTGACAGGAGATTTGGGGGGTTTGTGAACTGCCTCTTCTCATTGCTTTGCAAATCTGAGTCAGTCAAAGAAATAAGAGAGACAGGAAAAAATAGAAAGGGAGAAGTGGTTAAGGCATTCCTCTGTGACGCAAAAGGCAGTGATGTCAGAATTCGAGACCACAGATACCTCTGCCAAAATGAATGGGATTCCAGCAGGCTCCATCTGGTCTCATGGTTTGTGCATTCTGCGTTGTTTCCTGGATACCAGCAATTCCCAGCTGTAAACTGAACAACGATTAACCCCTTCCCTGTTGTGCGTTTCCAGGCAGTCACTCATCGGGGGAAGTTTTTCCCTTGCTGGTGAAAGATTCCAATATTTCATAATCAGGCATCTTGTATGAATCAATGACTAGTTTAAAAATAACCCCTTGACCCTAAGTGCCTGGGAGAGCCATCAAAACAATGAAAAAAAAGCTTTTCTACAGAGCAACATTTCTTATCTGATCCCTCAATTGCTTCCCTGCCCCCTTGAGTTTCACCCCCCATTCACCCATGTGACTTACCACCTTTTTCACTTTTCTGGGATCTCATTTTTCCTTTCCTTTCCTTCTTCTTTTTTTTTTTCCTTCTTTTTTTTCCATCTTCTTCAAGCTCATTTTTTTTCTTCCTATCTCTGGAATGAGAAGACAAGGCATGGTTTTAGCTCTGAACTTACACTGGGAATAGATATGAAATCCTGGACCTGACATACAACTCCCAGAAATTTTTGTGAGGGAAAGAATCCAAATTCTTAATCTAGTGGCTGATTCCCTCCTGGCACAAACTAAAAACTTAAATTTGGATCTCAAACCCCTGAACTTCCCGAAAGTAAAAATCTAGACATGGATTTTTTTTGGCTGAACTAGCCCTCCCACTGCTGGGAGTGAACAAGAGTCTGAACTCGGGCCAGACCAAAATAATCACATCTGATTTATTAATCACTATTAATCAAATTGCATTTAAGCTGCACAGGCAGGTCCCACCACTCTTCTCTCTGGGTACTGACTGAGAGAATAGACAGCCAAAGAAAAACATAACACAGACTGAGACATCAGAACAAATCTCGTCAGCTGAGTACTAATCTTCAGAGCAGAAGGTATGAGTTACCTTGAAGATTGCTATGCATTCA
Source organism: Aegotheles bennettii (assembly GCA_013398125.1). Classification (NCBI taxonomy): domain Eukaryota; kingdom Metazoa; phylum Chordata; class Aves; order Caprimulgiformes; family Aegothelidae; genus Aegotheles; species Aegotheles bennettii. Next base: position 144,874 of record VZRW01000780.1, read on the forward strand.
AGTAGTGGAAGGACAAATACATACATCAGAGCAAGTTAAATTACAATGATTACATTTTTTAACAGAGAGAGGAAATACTTGTCCAAAACCTAAACACTTAAAGTAACTCCATTAAGAGCTAAATTCCATTTCTAGCCTGATCAGCACAAACTGCTGCTGCTGTCACACCAAGCCCATATACACTCTGATTGCCTTATCTGACAAGAAACGTGGGTCAGTGATTCCCAACCAATAAGCACTGCAGTCCTGCAGGAGACAGGCTCTCTGCTCAACAGCTCGTGCTGATGCAATGAAGGACAGGCTTTCCTGGCTTCTTTTTATTTCCTGTCTAAGTTCTGAGCTTTTATGGTTCATTCATTCAAATTTTTCTTTACTAATAAGAGAACTGATAATTCTCATGTGGTTGGAAGAGTTCAACTTTAAGAAAAATAATAAAATAATAAAATATGAAACCTGGAAGGGTTGATCCTGCAACCTCATCTTTCTTGGCATGTTGTTAGACCACAGTACCAGTGGTTAGACCCCCATTCACAAAATGGGCCTTTCAGCCCCCAGCAGTGTATCACAGGACAATTTCTGTGGAAGCTGAGCACAAAACAACCATTCTGGCAATGCTGGAGAGAGTGGTTCTGCCACCTCTCCCCATCTTCCCTAAGCCTGCTGCAGTCCAGCTCACAGTAAGGATGCAATATGGTTGGACAGACTCACGTTTTTCTGTTCCAACTCATAAACCACTATGCACCAGCCTATTTGATAAGATGAGAGTCAGGACGCCTTACTCTGTAGAACATTTTATTTCTTCCTGCACTACTACACAGATGTATTATTTACCATAAGCTCAAGCAGTGGGGCAGTGTAATTCCAGTCCCTCAAGTCTTACTTAGAAATAATAAAGATGAATTTTCCTTCAGCAAGAGAGTGATACAAGAAAGAAGGTAAGTAAACTTAGCAAAGTGAAGAGTGAAAAACAATATGATTTTTGGCTATAAATACATCAAGAGGAAAACAGGGAAGGAAGGAAAATAACAGTTTAAGCTAAATATTATTGCTGGTGTAAGAGCAAGTAGGCATGAACAGACTACTAAGAAACTAAGGCTGAAAATTGGAAGGCTTGCAACAAATTCAACAATCTGATTCTAGGGCTGTCAAACATGGGAGCAGCAGACACCAAAACCCTAGCTGAAGAATAAAACCATTAAGGCAACAAAACCAATTGTATAACATTACTCCTGTGATGGCACTTCAGTCAGCACCCCAAGCAGTCCTTCACGGGCCTGTATTTCTGAAAGTTTCCCTTTCCTTTGTAGCTGCTTTAGCATAGCAGACAAGCATTTCACTTTCATTTCACTTGCAGTAATGTTTTCATTTCTGAGACCAAAGAAGAGGACAGGTTGTCTTGCAGTCCAAGGGCTAAGACATGAAACACTCAGCTGGTTTGGCTTCTGTTCCTGCCTCCTCACTCTCTCAGTCACTAACTTCTTGCATGATCCTTGATCATTCTGTTCCCACCCATTTTGACTCAGTTTATACCAGATCAGAGCTAAAAACAGATACATATTTTTATTATTTCTACTGTAGTAGTGCTGCAGATCCAAACACTACATTTCACATGGAATACAATGTCCATCCTCCAAGGTATTTATTACTAGACATATATAATAAGTAAATATTGGGAGTAAGCATAAGTCAACAGGAGTTGATCTTGAGCAATATGATGAAACTCCCTTATCAGCTTTGAAAAGATCTTTGGAATACTTGAATCCCAGAAAAGCGAAACCATCGATACAGGTTAAATTATCTCTATAGGGCCTAAAGTAATAGTAAACAACTAATATTAAATAGGAAACTATAATTATGGAAACAGTATAAAAATATGAATTGTGGCATTATAGAATAATTTAGGTTAGAAGACCTCGGGAGGTCATCTAGTCCAACCCCATCACTCACAGCAGGCCAGCTCGAATCAAACTGAATAGAAAAGATCTCCAGCAAGGCAGTCATGCCAGAATAGGCCTTCTCAATCCTGCAACTGCCAAAGAAAGTACAGTCCAGCATGGCCTCAGCCACTCCTAAGTCAAAAGTTCTGTGATATTCACTGTGATGTTCACACAGACCTCTGGGTTTCCCAGCTTGGTAGAAATTAATTTAATTTGAGTCTTGCTCTTATAATCATTGGTTATCCTATGATAATTATCAACATGGACCTGCATAGGAAGATGCTGCAGAAGGCCAGTCAGATTAGTGGTATCAAGCCGCGTTAAAGAGCAGCCAGCCCAGCACACCATTATTAGTCACAGCAGAGATTAGACAAACCTGCTTGGCCTCTTTCCCCTTTGCTTTGTACTGATGTTCACAGATAAACCTATGCGGGAGAAGCTGGAAAGAACTGAATGTCCTGTGGGAGCTCTTATCAAGAGCGGGGAGTGCACAGTGAATAACCACTCAGCAAGTCACCTTCTAAGTTTAAAAAGCAGCCTAACGTATGTTAGTCATCAACAAATTGGCTGGAATGTTCTTCATTCCCCCAGTTCCCCCTCTCCAGTCTCCCTCTGCTGGGATTAGCTAGCTGGTTTTCCTCAAGCTTTTTTTATAGACAAGACAAAAAAATCTTTTGCCTGTTTTTAGAATCTAACTTGTGTCTTGTTTGGAAGGCTAACATATGTTTGTTCTAACATACATTTGTTCTAACATATGTTTGTTCTTCCTCCTTTGACCTGTAAGCTCTTTGAACAAAGACTTTTCCTCATCCAGTATTTGTCCAGCACCAGCCCAACCATCTTCATCAGAGCCCCCCTCCGGCTCTGGCATGCAGACAGGAACTCCAAGCAACACAGTGTGTGCTCCTGCATTTCTTCACCACTGGAAATACTCAACTCCTGGCAGCTAGAATCTGATCAGAGAAGACCACCATGAAGGTCAACCCAGGGTGTCTCAGGAGATGTCTGGCTGAGATGTGGGATGGAGTTCTCCTGCTGTGCCCTTCTCTCTAGGTTCTCACTTGTGCAAAAAGATGCATTTCCCAATATAGCACTCGGTCACATTTTTTCATGTTTCTGTTATATACAAACAATATTGCACATGGTCTATACGGGATTGACTGATTGAGGCCTCTCTTAAAATGTAGATTCAAAAATTTAAACATCAATTTCTGGCATATATCCAAGCTGACCACAAAGAGCAGAACAGACCCTACGCCACTGCACTGCCATTACTCCCATAACAGTGATTCCAGTATCAGCTTTGTTATCTCCAGTTTATTTTGGCTTCACCTCCACAGCAGTAACACTTTCTAGCCTTCCTTTTTCTTTGCAATTCCGTACCCTTCTGATCATCTTGCAGGTCAAGGAAGAAACTGAAAGCTCATTTTTTCTGTGTTCTATCAGGATGCCAGGATATCCTATGTTGTTAGAAATTACTATTATTAATTGTCTATAATTTTAGAAGTTTAGATGGTTTGCTTCGCAAGTACAAATATGGAATTGGTTGGGACAGTAGGATACTTAGCAAACATCTCTATTCATAGTTCTTATCATGGTTAATTCTTCAGAGCAGCTTCTCATCAAACACTCTAATCACCAATGTATTTATTTATTTATTTTTAGTTTGCCAACTTGGTTATAGCTTTTGACTCCAACTTGATCTCAGGATCAACCTCTCTTATGGAAAATGCCACCACTGCCCTCTCCTGTCCTTTCCTTGTCTTCTGTTTTCATTCCTTTTCCCAGTTTTTCATTGACTCTGGACCTACAATCTTCTTATGGATGTGACACAGAAGAATGCCTAGGAAATTTTTTGTGCCCTTTGTCATATTTAGAAGCTCTCCAGGCACAAATTGTCCCTTTTCTGCATTTGTTTTTACAGCACCCAGGTGAAGAGGTCTTGCCAGGGGCAATGACTACCAGCGTAATGTAACATCCACTGCTGTGGCTATAGCACAATCCGCAGAGCTTTCCAGCTCTCACTTCTCACTACTGTTAAAGTAAGTTCAATGACATAAAATTGCAGCATTAGGTTGTTGGTTTACTGTCATTTCATACCAAGATCTACTTCTGAAAACCTCTCTACTAGATCCTGGAAGAACTTTGGGAAGCCTGTGTACTTTATGAAGCAAGAAGAGCATTCTAAGATTGAAGACAAGTTTTGGGTAGCATCCCCTCTCCCACTGACCCTTGAAGATTTGGGTCTGTGCTGAATATTGGTCAGTTTTGCTGAGAAATTTAACAATTTATGGAATCTGCAAAATTTAACAAGCTATGAAATCTGCAATAGACACTGATAGCACAAAAATCTGAAAAATCATAGGCTAAACATGCTATGAAATCAGAGGTCAGTGAGCACAGAAGAATAGAGGCAGTGATTGCAAACACAACTAATCACCCAAACAGCTAATTCTGATTCCTTGCATGGACAAAATGCCTTAGCCATAAAAATCTGGGAATCACATACACAGCTCTGCACAGAGCTGTACACAGGTACCACAGAGCATGTGCTGTGCCTGCCCAGTGCCTGCTTTATTGAAGGATAACCCTAAAAGTATAGAAGTCTCAGACTCAAAACTTCATTGAAGAGAGAAGTTGTTACACAGAGACAGATTATTTGGAATAATTAGGAAAATATTAATCAGACATAGTATAACCAGAGTCTCATTTTGTCCTACATAAAAAGGAGAGACTTAGCATTCTAGGCCAGCCCTCTCCAAAATAGTTGAGAAATTGCAGATTCCACATTCCATTACTATGACACTGACTGATAAAACAAAAGATATGGACGTGAAGAATGTATGAGAAGATACGTTCCTTCTGCCCATGAAAGGCTGGACAAAATAATGTAAATGTTACTTCATGCTAGGACCAACTGGAGGTCAGGACATACTCTAAACATCACACATTTTAAGAAGTTATTTCACCTGAAATGTACAAATGCAATTAAGCAGTAGGCTATTTGTGTTTATTCCCAACTTCATAAGCAACAGTTACTAAAGAGGAAAAAATGTTGAGAGACCGTTCCTGACCACATTAATACCGAAGCTCAATATACAGGCAGGCAGAAGAAGGCAGCTAAATCCTAACTATGCTTCTTGGAATGGAAAGGATTCAGAGCACTGCAGATGACATCTGGTCATGAAGTCCAGACATCTGGGCACAGTATTTGTCAACACCATACTGGTTCAATTCCTATCAGTGTTACTTATTGGCAAGAAATAGCTGGGAGTGGCCGAGAAAAGGTCAGTTCAGTGCATTGCCTCTGCTTTGTCAGGCATCAGAAGACAGACAAACTTCTGTCCCACCAAGGGTCCACGTAACAAAATCAAATTCTCCTCCAGCTACAGAAGGTGATCAGCTTCACAGGATATCCTGAAACTCCCAGGCACCCCAGCACATTAGCCTTCAGCCCAACAGAAGTTTCTCTGAAGTAGATTTATAGGTCCAAAGCCAGAAGGGGGTATTATGGTGCTCTAGTTTGACCTGAATACAGAAGCTGTAATTCTTCTTAAGCCAAAACTAACACATGAATTCTTGAAAGATACTTAATCTTATTGTAAATGTTCAAAACCTGGTGAAGCCACTGCTGTCCCTGACAAACTACTACCGAGGTTCATCACCTTCACTACTAAAAAGCAGTGTATTATTTATTTTAAAGATACTTTTTTTTTAACTTTTGCTTTGGGCATGAAATCTTGTCATTGTCTACACAGCTGAAATACTCTAACTATTGCATGTCTTCCATTGCAAATATCTACACAGGGTGGTCAAGTAATTTCTAAGATCCCTCCTTTGAGATGAATTTAGCTTCCAAAATTTGTTTACCAGCTACTGGATTGGTTTTGTCTTTTCAATCCCCCTTCGGGATTTTTATATCCTGCTCTGAGTATGTGGACATCAGAACAACACATTGTGTTTAAATAACAGCATTATTAACATGGAATAATTTTCATTTTTCTGGAGGTCTCATGGCTTTGTAAGCCATGAACAACTGTGTAACTTAAGGTGACAGCCTGGCTCTTCAGCCACTCCTGTTTCCTGACCCTATATGCCTTAATTATGTTGTTTTGGGGAGTTTCTTTATTTTTTTCTTCTCAGACCTTTTTTGTGTGCTGTGAAAAGAAGCTCTTCGTGAAAAGTTAAAGGAGAACAATACCCCTTGGCTTCTCTCCAGTTCCTGGAGGTAAAAGCATGGCAAGCAGAGTTATTCCATAAAACTGACAAATAATCTGTGCCAGATTTTTCCCAATTAGAGCCTATCAATCTTTACAATGAAGCCCTTTATTCGTCCATAAACAAAGTCCAATTATACCTCACTAGGAAAAAGGAGGGGCAGGTGCTTCTACATTCATAATATGAGCACGAGTAAGATGGAAGGGCTTTGGTTTTAACTGTCTTAACTCTTTGTATGCCACAGCTGTGTTGTAATAATGATAACTTAACCCTGTATAACTGACCAGAGGGTTGTTGATGAACTTTGCTGATATCCATCACCCAGAAGCACACTATAACCCAGTCATTTCCAGTGCGGTGTTTTCCAAAAGAGTTTCTGGCACCACAGACAGTCAATGTCCTTGCGAAGGACAACTGAAAACATAAATGGGGCAGTTAGAAAGTTCTATTGCTACAGTGACCATCAAGTTCTTAATCACAAACTTGACTCGTCACCACCTTCGGGGTAGATGTGCCCTCAGAGATGTAGTCTCTGCCCTCCCTAATACAGCAATTCTGGATGCCATGGGAAGATCAGGGAAAGGGACTTCAGAAAGGGGCCATGTTCATGGCTTCCCCTAAAAAACCTCTTCTTTTTCTGTTATCAAAGACAGACCATTGGAGTGGCCCAGGAGGGCATTTCCTATGCTCGAATGTTATTATTCTGAGGTCATTTATTAAACACGTTGTATCCAGAGAGCTTTGTATCCTAGTTGCCATATTCTATGTGCAATATCTATTTCAGTGAACACAGTTCCATTTTGAAATTATTTTTCATTAAGATACACAGTTACAAAACTTTTTGTGACTATCTTCTTTTCTGTCATTGAAGGTGATTCACCACTCTACCAGAACAGGCCATGAATCATCTGGTCTATGTTTTTTATTATGAGTCTTATTTTAGCAACTTGGCTGTCCTTAATCCATTGGGATTAGATTTGATTACAGAACTAATACACTGGATAATTATAACCTGTCACATAAAACAACCATTCACCCTCATATTGGTGGTGGTGTATTTTATTGCAGCTTATTGTAAAATTACAGAGCATTTTTCTCACTTTGTGTTTTCTATGTGTCACGTTGTAAGAGGAAACATTACACTGCGTGTGCTATTAAAATAAAATTCTTCTTTTTCTCATTTATATTCAGAACTTAGGTTACTTCACTGCAAGTGGAAAGTGTCCAGTGTTTCTAAGGTGTAAGACCACAGGTTGATATTGCATACATCAAAATCAAAATTTCCTGAATCGCTCTGGGACTACAGCAGATTTGCGTGCTAGCACTCTGCATCTGGAACCACACATCTGGGAGACAAAATTAAAACCAGAGGTTAAGCAAGTTGTGGCTTCCCAACTATGTAGCTAGAATTTCCAAAGTGACAGGATGTTGTGGTATCTCCCCAAAAGCTGTCCTCACCTTTCTGATGAATTACATTTCCTGTAATTTTTGGCCGAATGGCACCATGTGATCCCACAATGTCCAGCAGTTTCACCAAGAGAGTCACAGTAGGATAAACCAACTTGGCTTCTGGTGACTACAAAAAAGCTTGCTAATCACTGGTTTAGAATGTGCATGTCAAAACATCTCCAACATATGGCATTTCTGTGACAAGGTTTCTCCTTTTTAAGAAACTAAATATAGATTTAAATGCACTGGGTACTTTATTGAGGCAAAGTAAAAGTGTCCTGAATAAAAAATGGCAATGGAATTGCAAACATATAGCTGTTCCCATTGATATGGTTGGATTTCTGTTTCTACTGGGCTAGTAAAAGAAATAGTAAAAAGGAAGTGGTGAGGTGCAGGCAGCTCATATGTTGCTTATAGCTTCATGGCATGGGTTTACACACATTATCAGAGACTACAGGATTCAGCATTATTTTTCTTCCTTTTTTTATGATAAAAACTAGAAGAGGAAAGGAAAGTGATGGACAGTGGATTTAATTATTTACTTACCTTAGCGAGGGTCTAATAGCCTGGCTTACCTAGTACAGAACCTGACTGCTAAAGACAGTTTCTTAAGAACTGCTACTCCAACCAACACACTGCTAGAACTAAGAAAGATGTTACACTTCATTAGACCTCATCAGGGCTCTGGGCTTTGTAAAAGAATTGCAGCAGCCTAGATTGCCTTTGTCCAGGAAGTCACGGGAAGGGATGTCTGTGCTGAAATAGAACAGGAACATCTCAATAGTTTCATAATTTTGCTAGACTACTTGAGAGCTTGAGCACTTTTACAGCAGGACTCTGAAATGTGGGGCACAGAGGTATCAGGTTAGAGTCAGGTACAGCATCCTCGTTCTTAAAATTTCAAGCTTCTCAGATCTCATATATTTTCTATAAACAATGCCAGTTTAGGAAGAAATGCTGTAATCTAGCAGAACGCATGCCAGTGTGGAATCTGGGAGAGATGTAGGTTTATGTCTGTTTCTACCACCGAACTCCAGCCCTGCTCCCTCTCCTATTATGCTGGTAATCAAGCAGATAATTGTCTCTTACTCAGTTTTGAACAATGATGAACCTCCTGAGGACAGGTCCTGCCTGAATCAGCTGGGGACTCACCAGCATCAGAGAACAAATTAGGAAGTTTAATACTACAGAGGTTTTGCTGTCCTTTCTTGCTCGTAGCCCACCAGGAGCAGCTGCTCTCCTCACAGCAACAGGCAAGGTACAAGCCGAGTGAATTTATCCAGAACAAACAACATTTTGTAATACAACATGCATAAGCTTCCCTTTCTCTTGCCTAATAAAGCGAGCTCAAACTTCACGAGGTTCCCCACTCTCACCAAAGCAAGGTGTTTATACTATGAATTTTTTAATTTTGTACAGATTAATGGCAAGACTGTTCAGAAAGGATTGGACTCAAGTGCTCTGTTCCCTTCTTGACAAGACATGTACACTGAGGAGTGTCACAGTAGAGCCTGTGAATAATTCCTACAGACTTCCAGATGAAAACAGAATTTACAAAGAATCTTCTCAACCCCCCAGCACTCCAGGCAAGAGTAAGGCATTATTCAGAGAGGAACCATACCCATAAAACAGTCAAAGGATATTGGGTTTAATCTGGCTTATGCCATAAACACTCAGTGTGACTTTGGAGAAATCATTTAAATCTAATTGTGATTCAGTTTGCTATGGACTCCTGCGACAGCCAGTATCTGTTTGACTTGTTCTTAGTTTGTGTGCTATTTTCCTTTAAAAAATAAGTGACTGGGTCTGAAGAAATCCTGTGGAGGGAGTGAGAAATTGCTTCTTCCCTTGAGGAGAAATTGAGACTGGTCTGGGACAGAAGCTTCCAGACCAGAAGAAAGAACATGACAGACAAATGGGAGTGAGACAGCCCCAGCAAGGAGCTCGGAGCCTGCGGCTCAGCGAGACTACTAAGAGAGACGATTGAGCAAGCACCCAGGGCTCAGAGGTGATGGGAGAGACCAGATGAGCCACTGCCCACACAGTGGGCAGGGGAACTTGTTTGTAAATTCTTTTTATTTCTATTCAGTCTTAGATAATTATTTGGAGTTTTCTTCATTTAAAAGGTTAAGTATTTTAATTTATATTCTAACATAACTTGGCTTTTTTTGGATTTCTTTTGTTCTAGCTAGTCTGGGTCACTTGGTAACAAGTTCAAAAAAGTTGCCACAATTTACAGAGCAACTCTAAGGATTCGTTAGCATTTCACCATGAATTTCAAGTAAATATGCATATTTAAGGTAGCTTTGAATCTACAAGTGGAATTCCAATTTAAGTGCCTATAGAAAGTAAAATCTAAATTTAGTCATCTCAGGTGAAAGAATATAGGCTAGAAGGAAAACTGTGTCGAGTGCATAAAAGCAGACATGCTCATTAAAGTAACTTGCAGCACATAATGGTGAACAGCAAAACATTCACACTAGTTTACATATAAAGATGTAACCCGAAGCATAAGATAGCTGCAATAACAAAGAGAGTTGATATAATGCCTATGTCAATATTCCTAGAGGTGTTGGTCCAGAAAAGAGAAACAAATTGAAAGGAGATGCTGACAGCAGAAAACGTCAAAGTAGAGTTATTCAGAGGAAAAGGACAAGTTGACAAGTTTTCATCACTGATGTCAGTGCCAAAAGACTCCTCACATATGAAACATTCAAAACAAAGAAAGGCCATATCTTGGCTATCCAAGGCTTTCCAAATACATTATATGGAAAGAGCCCCATTAGGACTAATGATCAGCCTCTATTATTAGATACTTCATTTCACCAAATTGCTTTTCTTTCCCCAGCAAGAATATCACTCCAGCTACTAAAGACTTCATTTTCCCAAAACTCAAATGTGAAACAAACACAATTTCACTACAAAATAAATATCACATGGTGATGTAAGAAATTTTTTACATTCACTTGCTCTAAATATTTGTTTTCCCAAGAGTTCATGAAAAGGAAATACAAATGGATTTGTACATGGACAAAGACAATTTCTAATTAGAAGCAAATCAAAGGTTTAGGATAGCATGTAAGTATTTACCATGTGCTTAAATCTAACTAAACTGAATTATATGTAACTTCATTCTTAAAATTAAGCACATGATGTAGTGCTGTCTTGAGCAGCTAAGTACACACTTTGGTACTTTCCTGAATCAAGGCCACAGTCTGTGGGATTTTCTCCTTCATTAACTGATTCATCAGAAGGCATGTACACATAACTGAACCTTCCCCGCTGACATATCTGTCAGCAGTTATGAAAACTGGTGTGTAACACTTCAGAACACCTGCACAAATAATCTTTCATAGTAAAACCCTTAAACTGTTTTTGCTTTATACACCACAAGGGTTTATTTTCTTTGGCACCACCCTGATTAAAGTGGGACCTTGCCATAAACTAGAACAATTGCACTTTGCTAGGTTATTTTTTTACTGAGAACTTTTTTTGGTCCAGAACTGAACTAGCTTCATTGTGAAGTTCTTCCAGAACACAGAATGTTTTGGTTTGTGTCCTTTTATATCACCATGGGAAGCTATATGCCATGGGTACTATACCTTGAAGGAATTAGTAAGACCTAAAGTTAAGGTACAAATCTGGACACATACAACACTGGTGTCACTATTAGTCACTGCAGCATTATTACTTTGTCAAATCCTTGTATAAATCAGAGATAATTAAAGAATTAATTTGGCTCCCTAATATCATCTAATAAAAGACAGAAGTAGGAGTGAAGCTAGAAGTGCCTCAGAAGTTTTATTAATTACAGAAGGACAGGAAGAAGCTTTGTGGAAGGTAAGTAGACTGCAAATTTCCTAGGCTGCATCTCTTTCTCATCACTTCTGTAATATCTTAGCTCCGGCCATTTACAACTGTGTGTGTGTGGTGCGAGAGACACTGTCTGACCTGAAAATTATATAGAGCAAAAATGGGGAGAAGGAAAGATGAGAGTAGCACTGAGAGGACACGATGGAAAACTGACCACTCTTACAGAGGGGACTGTCCTGTAAGGAAGACACCTGGGGTCTTCGGAACTGGTAAAGAGACAGACACTTCTCCTGTTGGGTAGGCAGGCAAGAAGTTGTGCTCTGCTTCTATCATCTCTCCCACTTTCTTCCCACTTTCCCAACTATGGCCCAAGCATGGCAGACACAAGCACGTGTACACATCAGGGTGGGCTGCAGGGAGACTCCAGGCACTGAGGAGAAGCAGCATCTATGCAGGGGGATGGAACTAGACACTGTGAGATGATTCAGCTCTCATTTGGCAACTGCTGTGTTAGATCATATGTTTAAGCTCCCTGATGTCCATATGAGTTATTCCTTATATAATTTCTGGAACACTTTTCATTAACTAGTTCTACATTATATATGGAGATCTACCACAACTTTCTTACAGAAGTTAATCCTTAGTTTCCTTATTAAGATATTTATCTTTGTTCATACTCATCTGATAGTAATTCCATGGTTAAGACACTTAACGTTATGTTAAGTATTATACAAAATTAAATTAGTATTTTCTCTCTACTACTTTAACTGGTTTTGCTTCAATTCTATTTAATTCAGTTTAAGAGAACATACTATTTCATTACTTGGATTGCAAGTACCTGAATAGTTTGCTTGCACATCCTTCATCTGGAACTATCAAACTCTTAACTATCTCCACTTCCTCCGTCATGTTTAATCTATTCACGTGACTGCCTTCCACTTCTTCTGAAGTTACTAGCCCAATTTAATGAGAACAGGATCTGTATTTTAGCTAAACACACGAGTCATCCTTTATGTAGTGCCAGAGACATCAGACAGATCACATTGGGGCTGTAATTTTTACTGCCATATTTTCCTTTAATATAGAAATGTCTATATCGATTTCCTTTTCCAATTTAAATTCCACTGCACCTTGTTCTGTCCTTACTGGCTGAGGCCAATAATGTTCTTGATGTTGACTCACTCCTTACCCAGTGCAGATTCTAAAGTTACCACTTCCTACACATTTCTAATAAGACCAGGCCATGTTTGCTTTGGTAACTGGTACAGATTTGGCACTGTTGCACATATGTACATAATAGCCTTTTCCTGCTTGCCTGAGCAACTACGTGAGGAATCAGAAGAGCTGAATGGAAATAACTACTACACTAGCTGTTACGTATCCCTCAGAGCATGTTAGCCAAAAAATCACGGTAGCTGAATAGACACTGGACATCTCCCAGTCTGGGACATGTGCCACGTCAGTTATTAAATCATGTGTGTTGAACCATCACTCAGTTGTTTTCAGGAAAAATGATGTAAGGCACAAAAATGCCACATGGCAGTAAAATTGCACTAATCCCTTAGTGTTTGGCGGGGGTGAGAGCTGCAAGTGACGTATTGATATACCATGTGGGAAAATCCCAGTTTTCAGCAGAAAAAGATTGCAAAATCCTAAATTTGGTACTGGCACGGATTTTAAGCCAACTATAGCAGGGTAGTCAGTATCCTTCAACAGATTAATGGATGCTGTGCTTTGTGGCGGGCTGTACTGCTGCATTTTGGTACTTCCACGGTAATTTAGACCATCTTCTTCACAGAGCTCGTGTGTACCCTGAGGATGAACTGCTTACCACTGCCATTCTGTGTGCACAATACAAACCCCAGACAATATGGTCTAAGCTAAAACCTAAGTTTCATCACTTTTACAAGGGAATTTTCCCACAAAAAGCTTGAATACTTGGCTGTCTGATTCTTTCTATGTGTGAACACTGAAGTAACAGTGGAAGAAATACTTAACTGAGGTAGATGGATGGTTAAACTTCTACTATTTCTAAATAAATAAAACCATAGAAATTGCAAATAACCTCTGGAGGTTATGTCATTCAATTTCCTGCTCAGAGCAGGACTATCATCATTGCTAGACCAGGCTGGCTATGATTTTGTTTAACTGAGTCTTGAAAACCTCTGAGGATGGAGATTTCACAGTCTCTTTAGATGATCTGTTCCTGAGTACCCTCTCGATGAAAAAAAATTTCCGTGTCCAGTTTGAACCTCCCAAGCTACAAATTGTGATCATTTCCCCTTGCTACATTGTCTGCCATTACAGAAGAGTTTGCCTCTGTCATCTTCACAATTCCCTTTCAAACAGTTTTAGGCTGCTATGAGATCCCTTTCCCTATCCTCTTTGCCAGGTTCAGGTTTATACCTAGTGAATAGCTTTGCAGGGAAGCACAGGGATATCATCCTAGTGTCCTTTCTGTCCTTTGTACAAACAATCAGTATAACTCAAAATCTGAACACAATGATGAAATAAAACATGTGTTTTGTGGGAATAACATGTGAGCAGCATGAAGTATTGCCCCTAGGTACACGTGGTCTTCATTGTAAAGCATGATCAGCAGTTACAACCTAATCCGGACTAACTCAAGGTTAGAGTAACAGGACATTTTCATTTGTTGAAATGATCTGTGGGAAATTTCAGCTTTGATAACACAGCATTTTCCAATCATATCTGGCCTCCGGCCCAGGGAGACAGTGTCCCCTCCTCACAATATACATTCAGCCCACAGATATATGATATACATCATGGCTTGCTTTCTCATTAGAGACTTCTTGGATCCCTTATTCTTTTATTGAAGATGGAAGCAAAAATAAATAAATTTATTGATTAAATGCAAAATAAGCATTGGATAAAATTAAAACAACTACTGTTTATTCTTTTCTCAAACACCTTTAAACGTGGGCTTGATCCCATTCCACAAAAGGGAATGTTGAGACTGTCTGATAGATGCTTTAACCTGTTACTCCTTGCCTGTCTACTTTGCCTGAGAGCCACCTACACACATGCTCCCTGCCAGCAGGTGCATTCAAAGGTGTGTCTGAGTCGCAGCCATTGCTGTAATCCAGTACAAGCTTTATAGATGAAAATACCGTCAGAGCAATGAAACAGCCAGTGCTGTCAGCACAGCAATTAAGCTGTCAGGATTCTGATATCTACTGCTTTCTACATAATCATTAACTGTTTAGCTTCTTCCTTGCATATCTAAATTTTACTGTGAAGTGTAAAACACTATCAGAAACTTTAATAGCCCCAATAAAATAATTTTAATTGCAAATGACATTGCTTTCCCCTGCCTACAGTCTATTGTTACCTGGTTCACATTTCACTTCCAATACAGTATCCCATTTCCTCTGCAGGTTAACAGACCAGGATTCTTTAGGCTCCTTGATACTGTACTTTTCAGTCAAACTACTTTCTGGTTTAGATTAGGGGAATAACAAAACAGGAGAAAACACACAGACTTATATAAGGGGAGAGCATAAATTTAATATACATTTAACATGCTACCATCATAAATAAAGGTTACAGGCCAGTCGTGGATCATAATCCATTTTATTAGGTGCTCTACAAACAAATTTAAAAAAAAAGATTACTGTCTCAAAAAAGTTTGTGACATTAAACAGTGGCATGGTTTAACGCTGGGCTGGCAATTAAACAAATGACAGATGCTCTCTATTACCCCCCTCCCTCCCCATAAAGGGAAAGGAAAGAGTTGGTTTTGTATATATTTGTATATATTTCATTATCTCCTTTTTCACCATTACTGTTTCATTAAAGTTGTGTATGTCCCACACCAATAATTCATCTCTGGGAGAAGCTGTGGGTGGGAATTTCTCTGCAGTCTCAGCCTCTTCCTAGCCACACAATTTTCCAGGTGCTCTCAGTCCTCAGCTGGAGATTGCTGCACTCACTAACAGCACATGGGTAGTACAGTTGCTCTGTAAACACATGCACAGTAAATTTGGCACTTTACACATGTCACCTACTTAGTAAGTCACCCAAGCACAGGGAATGTCATAGGATAGAAAAGCCACGGGACAGAGCCTGGCTCGGCCACCAGAATAAGTACACAGAACCTTAACCAGAAACCCCTGAGCTTCAGCTCCCCAGGGAGCTAAAGTGAGAGCTGTGGCTGGAGTGTAGTGGCTTATAAGGGAACACTGATCATGGTGAGGACAGTGAAAGCAAAGGTGCAACCATCTGTTCTACAGCTGCTAAGAAGTCTGAAAAAGAAACACTCATTCTCACTTTACATAAGAAAACCACTAAATCTCAGAGGTGTGGAGTTTTTTTCTCAATTTTTGGATGAAAATGTCCATTTAGAGATGAAACCTCAGTTCTGCAATTATGAGTGATGCATACACAGCCAAAATGGGGGAGAAGGAGGCTGTGTAAGGGGAATAAAGGAAGAGGAAGAGTGAACAAGAGCATCCTATGCAACTGCATAATTATCATGATGCCAGGAAGTGGAAAGGACAGTTCAGCCTCTTGGAGAAAGGAAATGGTGCGAGTTCTGTGCAAAGTGACGTCTGGTAAAACTCTGCTCGGTGTCAACTAAAGTAGTAGGTACTTGTATTTTATACGTCCCAGCTGAGAAGTGGAATGAACGGATTGTACGGTACAGGGGAAGATAAACACACGAAAGCAAACACTCCCCTCTTAACTCTCTCAATCTCTGTCAACTAAAAGGTTCCGTGAAATGCTTCAGTCAGCATGTCATACAGATAAACACACATTTTAACCTAGAGTCTGATCCAACAAGATTTATACTAGTAAGTATTCCTTGCTACACTTCTGTAAGACATGAGGAGAAAGCATTTAATTCTGGAAATATTTTACATCAAAAGGTGAAAGCACCAAAGTGCTTTTACATCAAAAGGTAAAAGCACCTCAGCTAAAGCAAGAAGACATTGTTTCATAACATTACCAGAGCTATACCACTTGACTGGCCACAGCAAAGCTAAAATTGAATAGTAATAAGATTGATTTTCTATGAGAGGACTAAGATCATTATCTTTTTTTAACAGATATAAACAATATTTAAGGATTCATTTGCAAAATGAAACACAGAGGCTGATGAGCTAGTCTGTGGAGGTGGAACAGGTCTGTGATCTTTGATCTTCACTTCCACCGCCTTCATTAAGTGCTGCTGCTACCTTAAAATATATATTTATAATATTTTATATGTGTCAGTCAAATGCTAAGGAAAACGATAAAAGTTTAGCTTCAGTGCATGAAAGCAATATATTGTCAAAAGAACTAGATGAAGAATACTGACTTCCTGGACTGCTGGAAACTAAGGATGTGAAATATAATTGCGCACCATGTGCATAATCACGTGGAGGGGTCTATGCAGAAAATGGAACTCTCATAATCCTGGTGTTGTAGCCAGACTCATTGAGACAAAGCACTGTATTTAAAGATTGTTTCCTAAGTGCTTTTTGGGCCATTACTATAACAAGTGAGAAATGCATTAGAGAGTAAATTCTTCTATGCAGTTGCTGAGTTTGGGGTTTAGCTGTAATTAATTGTAATCAGCTGAACAAGACAAAACCAGTATATAATGCAAAACAGCCTGGCAATGAGGTAACAGGCAATAGGGTCAAGCAAGTAAAAAATAGTGTGAAACTGAGAACATCCTGCCAGACAAAATGAGTTTAAAAAGGGTTAAACAGCAAAGGAAACGATGGTAACACTTGCATCAAACCTGGGGGTGGGGAAAAGCTGCTTAGATTTTTCTACAGATTTTACTTCAAAGTGTTACTTCCAAATCACCTGTCAAGGGCTGTTAAAAGCATTCTTAGAAAGCACCAAATGCAACAGATAAAAAGTAAAGGACTAACAATATAACCAGGATCTAAGACTTGCTTTCACCTGAATTATTTGCCCGCGAGTGAAATTCTGAAGAAAGGCACTATTTTCTGTGCCATGTGCTATGTAAAGCATCATTCCCTGCTTGCAAATCTTGTTGGTTCTTTACATGGAGAGGAATATCTCCAGAGGTTCTGCCATTGTCCTGTGCCAGTTCCATCCATGTGCCAACTGGCTGAGTCCTTGTGCCTCTTTCAAACTCTTCCCTACAACACATGCTCTGCCCTCCAAATTCATGTGAGTTGGTACATCTTCCCTTTTAAGAAATGTCATTGTTAAGATTTTTGTTTAAGTGCTGACTTGTCAAAAAAGCACAGATCATAAGCATACAGCCTGTCATAAAATCATTCCCATAGTAACGTAGGGTTGCATCTTACAAGCATGATGCTCTTCAAACCAGCCTCCTCTTCCTTGTCTTTGTTGCTGGTATTGATTCAGGATGTGGTTTTACCCTTACCACTTCCTCCATCCTGTTATGTATGGTCCAACTGGTCTTCTGCTAGTTGTTTGTATGATCTTTACAAAAACATTTGCTGATGTTACAGGACCTTTCAGCGTTCTCTCTGGTCACACCTATGTGGCCTTTCTGTCTGCTGCTATTTAGCAGGCTGCCCCACATGAGGAACATATTTGGTTCTCTGATAATCAGCCTTTTTTGTCTGGTGCCTCCCGCCACTCCCAGTGTGCCTGTACTGTGAGAAAGGGATTCCTTCATGTCTGTTCTGCTTCCATCATTAATCTCTTGGCTGTTGACTCAGACTTATTGAACACGGAGATCTGTTTCTAAATTCAGACTTTCCCTCTAGCTGTTTTCCTCCCTTAAAAACTCCTCTCCTCTTCTCAAATGCTGGCACGAACTCCTCAGAACTATTCTCTTCGATTTCATGCTGAGAATTTTCTAATGTTGCATTGCAACCAAATTTATTGTTTGCACAGTTGAAGGCAATAGATGTGTATGTCAACAACCATAAACTTCAAGTGATAACATCTTTTTATTTTCACAGGTTTCTTATCAACATGCAATATTTGACTACTGACCTCAGAACTGCTTTATTGTAAATCCTAGCACTCAGTCACTTTTCTTCAGTCTGGTTTATGTTTATTGTGCTGCTGGGATTGCATTACAGCTGGCACTATAATTTAGCTCAAATCACACTGGTCACTGATTAAAGAACATAGCTGCAAACATACGAGTCATATCACTGGCACCTTTTTTTGTAGTGTGTAGTCACTGGCAAGACCTTGGATTTGGTGTAACTATTTTGCAGATAGCTTCCTCTTCATGGGAAACCCCTGGATTCTAGGTCATTGTGCCTGCTGCTGCTTTATTTCAGGAGAGGCTGCTGTGGCAGTGGGACATAACATCATGATTTTCCACACATTTTGCATTGCTGGTGCTGAAACAGACCTTAGTATTTCTGCTTTCTAGGACATTTTCTATGGCAGACATGCTATACCAAAATGGATGCTATAGGATGAAGCCTTTAAAAGGTCCTGTTTTTCAGAAAGAGTGGAACATATAGGACACCAAATTATAAGTATGCTTACAGTAGGAGGCCAAATCCAGACTGCAGTAAGATTTACTGAGACCAAACCTTGAAGTTGAACACATGAAGTTGAAATATCCATACCTAATTGCCTAAGGATTTGGGTGCAAATATACACTAAGACAAACAACAGAACAGGAGCCTGAAGCTGAACATTTTGAACTTTGGGAAACAGCAAAGCTGCATCTAGGGTATATAACTAAATTTAATGTCACTATCGGGGAACAGCTGCAGAGGGCTGGAAACTGGCATGTGGCTGAAAACTCCTCAATCATAGTGTGAGCTACCTTTCATCAGCTGAATCACAGTCACAGAAGCGTGAACATTCTTACTCTGCCCCAAGTAAAACACATTCATTGAAGCCATCATGACAGCAGCTGGGGACCACAGGCACTCTCTCTCGTTCAGTTAAGTATGGTTTACTCTCTGTCTTCGTCTGAAGGTAAGACCTTCCACTTCCATCCCAGTGCATGTAACCAGTCACTAATGGATGCCATGTCCTTTGCCCAGCGGTGAGGAAGCCTCCATTCTGACTTTCTCCAGTGAGAAAGGGATCAACCTTAATCATTAAAATGAAACAAAATATAATCACAATTAAATTTAAATAAGATGTCTTGTAGCACAAGCATCAATTTATCCTTGTTTGAACCAGTACTAGGTAAACAATTAGAGCACAGGGGTGGAGGGAGTTCAGGGGAGGAGGTATGAGGAGGAAAAACAAAAAACAAAACTGAAAAGCCAAAACTGAAGAGGCTTTTTGCAACAGCAATTTATAGGCACAAATTCTAATTAATGAGAGCAATAGAAAGCCTCAAGGAAAGGCTAAGGCACATCCAACAGGTCACAACAGAATGAGAAAAAAATTCATAGAATGCAGTGTGTCTAGTCTGTCTCTTGATTACATTTGCTGTTCTTGTTTGCATCAGCTTATGTTTAATTGCTGGTTGCTGCATTACTGCGGCTTCAATGTGATTTCCCACAAACCAGGATTTCACCTAAAAGGCTTTTTAGCCAGGCAAAGCAGAAGGTATTCTATTATAGAAGACAGGAAAGGAACTATACAATTTTAAGGAAATGTTTTTTCAGTAATTAAAGACAAATTAAGTATAATTTGGGTGTATGTAAACGACATGTTAAATTATATAAATCTAAACTGTATGAACCCACATGTATAATAAGAAAGCCATAGCAGGGATCAGGGCTTTAGAGTGTTGGGAACTGTGTGTGTATAGATTGCTGTAGATACGCATATATCCAGATATGCATATATACATATACCATATATATTTAAGCACACATCTGATATCACTTCAAAAACCTATGCTACTTTTTATCCTTCTCTACTGTCTTAAATTCTGGTTCAAGTTATAACAGTGCAAAGAGTAGATTATATTGAAATATAGGTAACTGAGAACAGAATATTGCTCTGAATCTCTGTTGCTTGTGATGGCTTTAATACCATCCCAAAGACAGTGAAGCAAAAAATGACACATTGCAGCAGTACATCTACTTATGTTCTCTCCATTACTGCAGGTGAATTTTCAGGAGTGACAGGAATTACTGCAGCAATTTTCAGAAAGGTAAAAATGATGCTCAGATTGCAGGCAATTACAAGAATGATGCAAAAGTCAGGAAATCAGTTTTGTTCAGCTTGTAGTTTTGATCTATCTACCTTTTGATTTTTAAAATCCACTCCCTCACTCTTCCAAGTTTCACATGACATTTCATATTGTCATCCCCCCAAGAAACACAAGGAAGACAATAGTATTCTGCAGGTGCTTATTCACACTTCTGTCTACTCCTCAATCTCCAGATCAATCCTGTTATCAACATTTTCCCAGCATGTCAGTTCTGCTGTATCCCATCACATGCTCCTCTTTCTCTTATTTGGTTCTATTAGTCCTCTCCACAGCAGGTGTCTCAGAAGTAGGAAAGGGGAGAAGTGAATTTGCCCTAGATTCTGTTTTCCTTTTCTCTTTTTGTACAAAAGTTCTCTAATGGGTGAAAAAGATCTCCGTCTGCCCATCCTTCCCAATAAGCTGAGGGTTTACCCCCACGTGTGTCTGATACACTCCAGAGGGAACAAGCTTCTAACTTGACAAGTTCTGACTAGGTCCAGTCAACCCTCGCCTCTCACAAAACAAGAAAGTAAATCATGAACATTTACAGCAGTGCTGTCATTCCCTGTGCGAGAGCTCTGTGGATCATAAATTGCATTCCTGGAATTTCAAACTACCATTTATATTCCAGATACGGAACATACAGAGCAACTTCAGAAATGTCAATATCACACTTTCTATCTGTGTAAATCAGTAATGCTTACAAGAATAAAAATCATATAAACAATGTTAAAAATTATTTCCAACACATTCTGTGCTGACTGACAAAAAACCATATTTAGTTCACCAAGGAATGCAACCAGATGAAGAATGAAGACCTAGCACACATCTGACTCGAAGCTGATGGAAACAAATTAGTCAAATGAATGCTTGCCAGTAGTACTCACCCAGCTCTTGGCCAGATAACTCATTATTTTGTCCTCAGTTTGGCAATGTTTTAGTGTTTTTCTAAACGTGATGCCACAGAAATGTCCAGCCAGTTCTTGGACATAAGCTATTTTTACAAATTAGACTCAGACAGGGAAGCAATCCTGCACAAGATCTGTTCAGTATGTGATATACACAGCAGGAGCACATTTGCTACTGCCAAGATAATGCCTGTTTTGCCTATCTTATGCCATTCTCACAAACTATATTAAACTCCTTTGTAAGCCATATGGCTAATGAGCAACAGATTGGCCACTTCTGTCCTATAAATATAGAAACTAATAGAAACCCTAATTTTCCCTTTAAAAAATCTAGTCTTCATGAATGAAGGGTAATACTTGCAGTCAATCTTAAAACTCCAGTTACAGAAGGTAAAGAACAAAAATCCATTATTGCTATCATTAAAATATTTTAAGGTTTTGAATCCAATCCAAATATGATGAGCTGGGCCCTTCCAATTGGAGGAGAGGCCAGCTCACTATATTTAATCCCTACACTTGGCTACACTGCTCATGGTGCAAGAACAAGTCTTGACACACGTCTCAGCTCCCCCGGCTGTTTTGCTCTCCATGCTACCAGCAGGTCCAGGCATGGGTTGTTTTTTTGTGTACAAAGGGTGGTATTGATGGAAACAAACACTTGAGGCTTGTGGGACAAGTTCTTCAGGTGGCTTATGGGAAGGTGCTTGGGATTTTCCCTGTTCCTCTTCCTGCTTATTGTTAGAGTTGTCTCCCTCTATCCTCAGCAGAATTTACGTTAGACTCAACCTGTACCAGAAATGCTAATACTATCCCTATGGGAATTTGGAGGTGGCTTGTGAAACTTACCATTAAATCTTATCAAAACATGGCTGATTTAGTAATTTAAAGTCAGTTGTTCGCTAAATAGGGTTTTGTCTTTCACCTTGTTAAGATTTCTCTCATTGCAATTTTTTTAGCTGGAATTTCCTCAGATATAATTCATCTTCTCCTCGAAACTTTTTGCATTATGCATTATTTGCACATTGCTATAAATTCCAACCAGAAGTTTTATTAGTTTACCTTCACATGACTTAAAGACAGAAAGGGCTATTCCTGTTCTAGTCTGACCCCTTATATATCATGGCTCATTCGATATTAACCCAGTAACATTTTAATGAGACCAGTAATGTTTGGCTACAGCAAGTCTTTCAGAAGGGTATCCAGTATTCCTCAGAAAACAAGTCATGGAGAATCTTCCTCTGTGTCTGACAGTTTGTTCCAATGCTAAAAAGATGTCTGTCTTATAACTGAATGTCTGATTTCATCTTTTACTCAGTTCTTGTTATGCTTTACTTCACATATTAAATATCCTACTTTACTTACTCTTTTTTCCCTCTAAATGATATACAGGAAACCATTCACTCCTTGGTCTTTTTTTTTTCCTACTGTTTTAAGTCACAAGGCCACATTGTAAATAAACAGTGAGGACAAGCCAAGGCCATCATTACGTGAGTAAAAGTGTATGGAACTGGGTATTTCTACTCATGACCTTACATAACACCAGCACCAGCACCACCTCAAAAAAAAACCCCAAAACCAAAAACGCAGCGTTTTAACAGACGAGAGAGCAAGGACTGCAGCTACCAGTACTGGTCAGCAGGGCAGTGGGCAATTATCCACTCTGTGGTAGTCCTGTTTTTAATCAACAGAAGACTCATGAATGCTGGCTACAGTGTTATTCCACTCCCCAAACTGTCATGTATGTTGATGCTCTAACTGTGGTCACCAAACAGGACAACACTTTCCTGTGCCCTAGGACCACGAGGGATGATTCAGCAAAGGAGGGCGTCTGCAAGATGCTGCGTTGCATTTTGTGCTTTCCTCTGCAATGAAAACGTCTCCCTGAGGCTTTCAAAAGCACAGGAAAAGCTTTATTAATCTATTCTCTGCACTGGTCTGAAAAGCAAGCCAGAGGGATTACTCAAGGGCCTGCCATAGGTCTGTAGAATGCTCTGTCAGGGTTCCCACTGAGGAAAAGCAGCCTCATGGTTATCTATATACCAGCTATGCCCCAAACCTATGGTAAACAGCAGCAACATGTCTATCCAAAGCCAGTGACATGATTTATGTCACTCAGTATTGTCACACGGCACATACAGTATCACATCATGCTATCAAACTGTTTCAGTAGATTTTGGTGAAAAGGAAAAGCATATTATTTCCTTAGGTTAAGTGAAAGAACAGTTCAGGAACTGCAGTCCTGCCTGAAGCAGAGTATTTCATAAGCATGCATTTCTGACACAGACACCTTCAGGTACCCAGTACTTATCAACTCTGTACTTCCATCTGTCCCAAATAACGTCTTCCACTGAACGTGCAAAAATTTATTCATCCCACAGGGATAAAAGTGAAACAGCAAACACTTCAGGAGAATAGACTTCTTTCTTTTTTTTTTTGGTTATCAGTGTCAAGGCAGAAAAAATAGACCAGGAATGAGAGGAAAGGAGTTCATACAACCCATTGTAAACCCCTGGTTGCACTGGAGAATTCTGGTTGCTCTCAAGTGAGAAGGGACTCAGAAAATGTAGTGTTTGTTGCCTTGGAAAGACAGAGCCAGTCACTGCTGTCGTGCAGACTACACAGATAACCTCCACCATTCATGGCAAATTCTAGTTTCAGAGCCACTGGAAACTGGGCTTACAAGTTAGTTCAAAAAATCATCTAGCAAAATGTCAAGATGGGTCTGCTTTCCTATTTACTATCGTATTTAGAGAGGCTGCAGAGACAAGTTTTCCAGCTGCTGAGGTGCTTGCCATTGAGCCTGATTATTTACCATTACTATACCACAGGATTCGCTGGCAGATGTTTCTCTTTGCTTTGCCCCCTCTTCCCACCTCCAACAAATTTCCTCTTTTTCACAGAGAACACTGTATCACAGTTTTCCATAAGTTAATAATTTACTTTAAATAAACAAGAGCATGTCACTGAAAACCTTATCAAAAGACCTAAAAAATGCCATGAACATGTCAGATTGTTGCATGATTTGCAGAATGAGAGATCTGCTTGAATGTTTTCGGCTTTTGGCATCAACTGTGACCTTAGAAGTCAGATTTAATTGTCAGATTACAGCAATGTTGTATGATCAACAGTCTCCTGGAACAAGCTACAAGTCTTGACATTTGGCATACTGCTAGCCTGAGTAGCCCTTGCCCGGTTTAAGGAGTGGCCTAGGGAGTGCACTTCATTCTATTATGGCCAACCGATTCCTAAACCTCATTTCCCAAACGAGATAAAAATGAGTGTTTCATTTTCAAATCATTATTGCAAGTGTCATGGTTTTTAAACAAGTTTCATTTAGCTTTTACTCTGATCATCCTGATTAAATTAATGTTAAGGACCTTTGCAATTGGCCTGAAGCTAAGTATAAGGGGAATCTGCATCCAAGCCTCAGCTCAAGATAGTCACAAGCTTCAGTGATGTACACGAAACTCAGATATATGTGAGGTTTAAATCTTCTTTCTTCATTAATGCTCCCTATCAACAACATGCAGATTGAAACTAATGTTAACAAAACTGATTCAGCTGTGATTCTGCATGTGTACAATGATTAGAAAATTTTTTCTCCATTTTATTTGGGATTCCCATGATATGATGACAATACAAGTAATAACGAATAGAAATATACATAAAGAAAACAGTAAGTTTCCATAGTTTCTACTTTCATTCCACTCTTCAAAGGTAAGATGCTTTTCAAAGAGCTTCATAAAGGTTATAGTAAATTTGAGTTGTTTTTTAATCTGAATCTGCTGTAAGGTTCAGGCAAAACATGTATAATGAATCTGTGGCTTCCTTTGGTACTATCAACTGCTTGTTAGCACACGAAACTCACAGGCCAACAAATGTCATTTATTTACCTAAGAGGTGGCCTCCAGAGGGTGACATCAACATACGTTGTGCACACTCTCGTAGCTAGATTATGGTGAAACTATGTCTTTGAGGTTGTCTTTGGTGCAAACTGACTCCTAGTATCACAAGCCTACACTGCCCCTCTCTAGTACGAGGTTTCCATGTTGATACTGATGATTTCAGATTTTATCCCATGTAAACATTTGGATTCTGAACAAATGTAGCCTCAAGATTTACGATTTTACATCAAAACAATGCAAATTTGAAAGGTTCCTCTATTGGTTTCACATGGCTTCACCATTTTGTTTTATTTTCTTCAGGTTTTCATAATGAATCCTTAAGCCCATATGTGAAAACGCAGCCAGATAAGCAGCTGGAAGTCAGTATTAGCTGTCACAAATCAAGTAAACAGAAATATTTGTAAATACATGTAAGCAGTCTTGAAAAGCCAGTTTAGATCGTCTGTATATCTCATATATCAGCCTATCTTGGAGAATGAAATAAACACTTTGCAAAAAGCTATTTAGCCAATCTACCAACAAGAACAAGCCAAACAAACAAAAGCCCACACATAAAGGGCAAAAGACAGCTAAAAGGTTTTAATTTGACAGGAATAACAATCTAAGTGGCTTGCCTTTCCATGTGGAGCCAGTTTTACCTTGTTTCACCTTGCTTTGACATTTTGGTTCCATCTCCAAATTATTTCTAGATTGTTTTCCTCAAAAACTTGTTTTATACATCAAATACAGTAATGTTAAATGACACTATGAGCATCTAGCTGGTTGTGAAGTACTTGCAGATAAGCTTTTGCTATTGAGTCTCCAAACCCCAGAATACTCATCTCTGAACATTACTGAATTCATTTATATTTCATTAATTTATATCATCTGAAGAATTTCTGTTTTCCCAAACTAGATATCCTAGTTTGCTTTGCTTTGTGCTGGTGCTGCCCTTTGATCACTGGGTGGAACACCTGCAGCATTCTCTGTACCTGCTCAATTTCTAAAGAAGAGAAAGTCCACATTCACCAAGACATTTTTGATGGTTATAATTTTTACCACTAATAGGATGAAGAGTAACCATGAAAACAGATTAATTATTGGGAAGACTCATTTCATTCTGATAACTTATCACAGAGCCTGTAGATGTGGTATACACTGTAGATACAGTATTCTCTTCCTCTAAGACTGGAACAGTGGAGTTATCACTCAAATCTGGAAGGTCACGCACATTGCAGGATGAAATGTTCCTTCAGGATGCAGAAATAAGCAATCAATTCAGTGTAGTTGCCAACTGAATCAAGTGACTAAAGCTTGATTCATTGTCCCTTTGAAACGGATTAACACACACAAACAGAAAATGAGAGTTTGACTTCCTTGTCAGCTGTAACTGCCTTTATTTTTCAATCTTGCTGTAGCACTTGCAAAAGGTGCTAGGCAGATTAGAGCCTTCTACTCATTCCTGGCACAAGACAAAACATAATACATTGCAGCCTGCACAATTAGACTGTAGTGAGAGCAACCTCTTTTAGATGTTTCTGAGCACATTAGCAGGTCAAAAGGGCATACTGCAGTTACTTAACCTGATCTACTACGTAAAGTAAGTTACTGGAGTTCTTTGAGCTAATTCCTCCATCAGTAACTGCAACTGAGGTTGAATATATCTAGTTTAGAAAAATATTTCTAGAACTGTGTAGGTAAAATAATCTAATAAAACACTTGGTAATTTTTTGAACTGTTAAAAATATTTCTTATTGCTCATTGAATGTCTGACTTCAGATCCCAATACTGATTCATATTGTGTATGAGATCTTATAGGGAGAAGCCCTAAATCAGGTCTGATCTGATTTTGGATATGTGAAATAAATAAAGCTCTTTGAATTTCTTTCTCCTTTAGGACACTTTAGTCCTTTTCTTAGCTCTTTCTGAATTCTCTGATTTTTTTTCAGTCTAGAATAAGAATGCCAATTTTATAATACAGACACCTTTAGCCTCTAGGACGAGAAGTGAGACCAACGGTCTCATTTCTGTAGGCTACAAAAAAGCCATCAGTGAAGAACTACCACCTAGGTAACAACTGCCAGTTGGATTAGAACCTATAAACTACATACAAAAATAGCAGCCCAGTCCATTATTAAGACTACTGAGCCAGTTGTTCTCCAGCACATATTTTACATTTATTCTGTGGAAATTTTCTCCTTCTTAAAACTCATTTTGGAAAAATTTTATTTATGAACTCAAACATCTGAAATTGGAATAGACAAGTTTGAAAGCTGGCCATAAAACTGACTTTAATTAAGAAAATGGCTGAACTTCAAATCCAGGGCATACTCTTTGCATCTGAGACAGACAAGAGAAACAATTTTAAAGCCACATGCCCCTTACGACAGATAAGCATTTCACTAGAAAGAGCAATCTAGTGTTTCCTTCCTCTGTTCTAATTTCAAACCAGAGCAGCACTAAAAAAACCCACCTGAAATGTAGCTCCTCCACTGAGGTCATTATGGGAGCCTGTACCGAGTTTCTGGCTTGAAAGGATGTCACACATGTACTCCCTGGTGAACAGGAAACTACGTGAATGCTTCTTGTGGTTTTGAGTTTCAGATCACACTATTGGCAATATAGCAAAGACATGTTGCCTTTACATTAGTTTTTTTCCTAGTCAATGTCCTATTTTCTATAACAGGGCAACTAAAGAACTTCGTAGAATTTCTGCACTGCAGTCAGAGGCACAATTACAACATGAGCTAGCAATAGCAATGGGAAAGTAGAGGCATGAAATCCAATACAACTTGCCATTTGCATACATCCACCAAGTTCCCAGTGTGCTTAAACAATCTTCTGTAAAGTTTATGCTGCCATTCCATCATTGCTATTGTTTAAAAGTAGCTTAACCATGCCTGTACATGTTGCATTCATGCCTCTGATTTAGTGTAGACATACCCTCAGGGCTTGTTTGAATTAGGATCTCAGTCGTGATTATAGCTGAGTAAAGTCCAAGCACCTAGTGTAGACATCACCCAAGATTGTGCTGTGCTGGCTCGAATTGCTGCAGTTATCATAATACAACTCTACCTGCTTGTAAAGTTTGGGTCCAGTAACAGAGCATATTGAACTTAGTGACTGCTAAAGCCAATTGCAATGTCACCTGAGCAGAGACTAAGGATAAGCCAGCTAAATATGAGTGATTACAGTGGGAGTTTATTTTGAATAAGAACCAGTCTCAGTGCTGACAAACTGACTGCTCAGATGTTTTTGCTAGAGAACTGCAAGCAATATATCTGGCACCAGATTACTACTATGCATTTTCTCATTTTCAGAATAAAATTTCCAAAGTGCATCATCATCACACCCTTCCCTCTTTGCTCATAACTCCATGAAAGAACACTCACTAGTCCTGCCATGTACAGCTCATTAACTTTGTCATTTATGATGCCCTCACAAGCTACGGCACATGTTCAGATTTCCTGCAGCACGTAAAGCAATTCTCCCTCTGGAGTGGTACCCTCCAATTGAGAAGAAAATGCAGAGTATGCGGGTTTGGCAATGCTCCATGAAGACTGCACACAAATCAGTGAAGATTGGACACTAATCAGGATTTGATCTGTAGACAGCAAACTTAAAACGCATACCCTGCTTGAATAGGGGAGGGAATTTTTAAAAAATAACTAAGAAAAAGCCAAATCAGTTTACAAGAAGAAAGAAAATCCAACAAGAAAACCACCAGTTAAGCACAGAGGTAATAACTTCCTAACTTTTTGAATCACATTCTAAAATTTTCATGGGGCTTCTCTAGCCTCATAGTTCTTAATTTCTCTACACCAAGAACCCAATCCTATGCTATCCTTTAAATCTACCTCCCTAAATCCCATATTCCTACCTCTCCAATCCCATGTTCCCTATGTGTGAAGGCAATTACTCCCTTCTCACAAAGAAAGCAGGAATTCTCAGGCTGTGAATCACATAGTGTATCTGAGGGTCAGCAGTTCCTTTAGGAGCTAGTTAATGCACCCCAGCTAACACGCAGTTACGCTTTTTCCCATGTCCATAAATTTAATTTCTTTACACATTGCTGCAGTTAGCTTCTGGGTTCTGGACAGGGCCTTTACATATCTAAGCGGAGCACGCAAGCTGAACCCAGTTCTAGTACTCAAGTCCTCATAGTCCTGGTCCCATACTTGTCTGCACATTTAGGATAGTAAGTGTGTATCTACTCAGTGGGATATCCTGAATATCACTTTACAGTTATATTATAAAATGAAACTCCCTTCCTCAGCATATGAACTTATGTACCACTGTCACCCTGAAATAACCAGGGATTGAACCCCTGCAGAAATTCACTGAATGTGGTGTTTGGCCATATCTAGGTACTAATTACTCAGATAAAGGTACTGATCTTAGAGCTACCACAGTTTTGTCTTTCTTGGTGATCTTAGTTATCTCTATGTCAGGATAAACCAGAGTCTAAAGAAAAGGCATTGATTAATCATTTCAATAAAAATGTAAATTGTTCTCAGATATGAGTCTTCAGTAGAATGTCACACTTGCATAAATTTTAGACATATCATCATTGCTCTGTAACCCTGAGTACAGTAACTATGAGACTGTACTTCCCTGCACAAGCAGCCCTCATTTCTCTAGTCCTCAGCCACTCACTCTCCCACACACAGGACATGTCTGAGGATGCAAGCAACTTTTCGACTGTGCAGTGAACAGGAGTGGCAAACTGATCTAGCTTCAAAACTCGTTTTTGCAGTACTTTACTTAAGCTGGATCACTTTGTCTGATGTGATTCAAAATTCAGCATTATGTGCATCTGCGATGGCACGAGTGATAAAGTGATCTGCACTGTGAAGGAAAGGGGAAGACTGGGGCTGAAGGCAAATATCCAAGTGTGCTAGCAAAGACTCCATCTCATGAAACCACATCCTTACTGTATTCATGGTCAGGAAACACAGAAGTCCATGTTTTGTACCAACTGTCCTAGCTCTGCCCATGGTTAGAGCTTTGGCAGCAACACTCCTTAAGAATTTGCCACCCCTCCCTGCCTTGCTGCCAGCTGCTTATTTCTATCTTTGTGCTGCCTCCTGTCTTGTGCTGGCACAGCAGCTTGTGCTCTGCATGGCTCAGAGAAGAAACTGGCACTGAAGCAGTTACTGATCAGAGGCACCATTCCCTGAAGTGACTCTTGCAGCAGCTGGGGACATCAGAAGGGTGGGAACAAGTGACCAGGGCAGGGAAAAGGAATAGAAGACAGTGCTTTCTGAAGCTATCAGTGCTGCCAAAACATTGTTCACAATCACTGTATCTCCAGAGTAATAAGAGAGCAAAAACCAACTGAGGACAAGTTTTAAGGAGAAGTTGAGGGTCACAGTCATTACAGAAAGAACTTGCTACAACAGACAGTACAGCTGATTTTCCATCACACACTTCTTGATCCTCCATACAGGTGACAGAGCAATAAAGGTACTGCCAGAGGTAGAACGAAGCATAAAGCAGCTTCCTGGAACAAAACACTGTTTAATATACAAACCTTAGGTAAAGATCTCCAGCTAACGACTGTAAGTTACATCTGGAACTGTACTGGATTCTGAGTTTCAGGGAACTGAAATGTACGTTAATTCTCTCCTACCTGCCAGTTGCAAACTCAGCATAACTGAGGATATAGCCCCTTGACCTCTCTCTGATTTAGTCCCAGAACACTGCCATTGCCAGCCAATGACCCTGAGCTATGTATTTAGAAGAAGAGCTGGAGCACTCAGTAGAACATTCCTATGAATCACATAACCCAAAAAGAATGTGGTTTTACAATCTTTTTTACCAGTGGGGGAAGAATTTACTGGCACCAAAACTTGAATCCAGATGTTTTCATCAGGCACGATTCTGTTTTTCTTTGCATTCAGTCATGACATTGAATACTGCCTACAGTTGCATTAAATTAACACAAACAGGCAACATTCCTTACACATTTCCATTTACTTTGCAGTATGAATTTACTTAGTTCCAGCAACACAACAATTCGCTCGTGCACCATTTCAACTTCACAGTTTAAAAAGACTGAAATTTATCTAGTGGTGTATTTACAGCAAACTCATTTTTCCTCCATTTTCCCTTTATGCAAGGGTGACCACATACAGAGGCACATAGATGTGCCTCCACATACAAAGATTTATTAACTGGATAGCCATTTAAAACTCAATAAAAAATGAATTCTTGTTCCAAAATTCAGCAGCTGGTCAAACTTAAACAGATCTGACATACCACAAAATGTGACAGTCAGTGGGATTACTCCTACAAAGTTAAACACATATACTGTGGCCTGCAAGCTCAGTCCTGGGAGAATAAACTTCAAATTCAATTTCCAAATGGAGCTGGACTCGTAACATTCAGCAGAAAACCTTCTCAGGAACCCTTACTGAATAGGCACAAATTGACCAACTGAAAGACATTTAATGACCAAAGCAAATTAATTTACAAGTGCTGGGAAAAATATATGCAAATATTTCATCATTTTGGTTCAGCTAATAAAAAGACAGGAAAAACTAAGTGACTTTTTTTGTTTGTTTTTCTCACAGAACAACAGGAAATTGTGTTTAATTTCTTGTGCTTTTAAGAAATGTAAACACAATGAAGACAGCCAACTGCACAAATCTCCTAACCTCCTGGAGAAAGCAGGTTTCCCTCTCAAAACCGTATCTCAATCACAAGGTCATACCCTATGTTGGCACTGCAGTAAGACCTTACGTTGCAGTTCTCCTGTACTGTGTGAAACATTAAACAGGCACTCAGAGAGAGATCAACTGAAAAAATATTTTTTATTGAAGAGCATGAAGGTTAATGGGAGTTGGTTACATCACTCATTTATCCATCTTTCACTAGGTCTATACTGGCAAGTCATGCAGTGCAACAAAAGCAAGTCAGTTGAGTGGGGCCATTTAACAGAAACAATTGGTATGGAAGAGCCAGCAGTCACACTGCATGTGTGTCAGGAGTTTACTTGGACTGACTCTTGTGTCTTCTTATTAACCGAATTGCCATTTGTAGTTGGAACGTGCTCCTGAAGTACACCTTCAGTTCCATCTCATCTGAAAGAAACCCAGTACATGCACTGTAAGACCATCCCATAACATCAGGCAGACTGGAAGTGGCAACAGTTGGGAGATTCACTTCAAAAGCAGACTCCACATCTTGTCCACAGTATCAATGTACATGCATCCTTTAATTTTCCAGCACAAAGAACAATTATGCAACATGAAGAACATAAGCTATCTAAGATCTGGAAGTAAGGCAACTGACCACATATTGCATGTGGGGACAAAGAAACTTTGGAAGAAAGTCACACACATCTGCACAACAGAATTAATTAAAATAAAAATTGATACTTATTGTGGCTGTTGTTTTTCATGGGTTCTTGCCAATATTTATTTTCTATTAAAAGATGGTTTTTATCAGTGGGTACTTATCCTCAGACTAACTGCATCTTCTTGGATATCATACATAAATTGTCAGGCAGCAAGATAATGGTTGGAAGATGAGCAGTGTAACTGGAACAGATGGTAATGTGAGACAATAAAGTAATGAGACAGAGGATAAATTAAAAGTAACCTTCATTTTAGAGAGCTGATAACTTGTCCATCTTTCATTTGAATTACTCAGCTGGACTTTGAATATGGGATGATCCCAATTTTTGATAAATTCTGAAGAAAGGAGTTATGGAGTGGGCAACTCCTGCACCAGTATTTTGTGGCATTCTGTAGAAGACGTAACAGATAGAAATGCAATATTGTTTGTACAGTGATGTAAATCTACCTTCTTTCCTCAAGGATCCTGAGAACGTATAAATTGTTCCGATGGCTTCATCAATCAAGTTGCAACTAGTCTTTCATGAGACAGAAAAAAATAGGCCTTAATAAATCCAGGGTTTACGCAGAAAATAACTTCCCTATTATTCAAGCTGTACTCCAACTGATTTCAGAACTGGTCTGTGCTTGCACTAAATGCACTGAGTGCTAATAAAAACCATCTTGGATTAGAAATAGAACTCTTTATTCAGCATTCCAAATGAAAACATTCAGATGACTGAACAGTTCATTTAGTACTCTGATTTTATTCAGAAACATTATTTTCATTGCATGCATTTATGAACTGGCAAAAAGCTCCATCCCAGGATTGTACAATACTGTTTTCATTGCTGGTTCCTCCATGCCAGCAAAAATTATCTCATAAACACAAATATCCACAGTATATCGTACAAATGGAAGCTCCATCATTTGATATGTGCTCCATTGCATCATGGCCTCTTTCCACCACATTAGGGTGCTTATGTATTTGCTATAGTGGGCAGGGAGAGCTAAGTCAATTTTGAATTTAGTCTAAAACTAAACTTGAATTTTGCATAAATGCAGCTTTTCAGCACTATTTTCTTCTTTATTAATGTTTATTGTAGCTTCACTTCTGCTTGTAGATGTTGAACACCTCTGTAGGCAATCTTAATGTTTTCCAAGCAATTGATAAGGGCATTTCTCCTCTCATTTATATTACTGTAAATTAGGGTGCAGTCAAAGTAGCAGTTGAAGCTATACATGTAGAAATCCAGTATAAGTGAATAGAAAATAAGTCCTCACATTTTTTTAACGCCTTGTAAAATAGGGATTTTTTAATATACATAGTTTAGAGAATAAATCTTTGTGTGAAGTGACAGAAGTACTGATATACTTTCACCACGACAGAAAGCGATACAGAAATGGGGATTTTTTCCCAAGGAATTTTATCAGTCAGAATGACTTTGCTGTTTGTGCAAATTGGAACTCTACTCTGGTGAGTTTGGAATCTGAAACCG
Organism: Aegotheles bennettii; assembly: GCA_013398125.1. Lineage (NCBI taxonomy): Eukaryota > Metazoa > Chordata > Aves > Caprimulgiformes > Aegothelidae > Aegotheles > Aegotheles bennettii. The sequence goes on from VZRW01000780.1 coordinate 179,001, forward strand.
TACCACTTCATGGCTTACTGGCACAGGGAAAGAAAGCAACATGGACTCTAAAAGAGACACTGCTCTGTACTCTAGGCAAGTTATTCTGCTTATATAGTAAAATAAAAGAGGTTTTGCAGAGGATGGCATAGACCATCTTCTTTTTCAAGTGCTTGTAAAGTTGACTAGGCTCCTAATTGTGTGTGTCCAGGATAGATGCCCTCTATAGTATGGACTACACATTCAGTAAGGATGTAAAATAAAGGATGACTGAAGAAAATGGAGAAAGTAGTTGCCTAAAGATTCGCTTTTGTTTTGAATTTAGATGATCAATGCAGGCAGGACACAAGCAGCCTGGGGGAAATCGGGACTAGCTGAGTCCATGCACATAGAGGAGTACAGGGGCAGCCTCCTCCACCATCTTTCCAGAGATGACAGGGACAAGGGAAATTAATGGTTTAACAATCCCTATGTGCAGCCTACAGAACCAGTTGTACAGAACCACATCACTAACAGGCACCACAAACTGAAACAGATAAAGCTATCACCTCAGTTATCTGTGTTCTGAGAGTGCAGCACATATAAATAGATATTCATTACCACTTTGTGTAATTATTTTTAATTAAGTATGTAGAGTACAGCAGTAACAGAACATCAGAAAATCAGAGTTAACATCTCAATACCACTCTACAACCTTACAAAAATAATCTGATAAGAAAAGTGCTGTTATGCAAACTGTTACATAAATTAACACTAAAATGCAAAATAGTAGGAATTTTTCACCTCAACCGTGTTGTGCTTAGAAGAAAGTAGTAAAACATGTCTTTACAAAGCAACTTCTTCTGCTTTTAGAGTTAGAAAAAATGTTCAGCATACAGTACTAGAACACACTAGCTCCTCCTCTGTTCCCTTTGATGGAGAAATTTATATTTAAGATCTTCTATGGTGAAAGTACATCAGTATGATCAATATTCCTGAAACTACATTGTGGTTCTGCAACCGTCCATTGGTATAGTATCAAGCAGATAGTCACAGTACTCTGATATATTCCGAGTAGAGTAGGTTTAGCCAAAATGCCTTAGGGAATGAGCTACACGCTGCTCCTTCCATAGGCTGTCGAAAGAAGCAAACTACATTCCCCATAATCCTGTCACCAGATGTTGGCAGGCTGCCCACCCAATCCAGCTGGCCCAACTGTTTTGGGATTGTGCAGTGAAGCCCATGTGCCTGCTGTTTGCCACAACAGTAAAATGTAAAAATACTTACAGGGTTCAGGCATGTTCCTGCCCTTTTCATAGGTGTGAGGCAAGCCCCAGAATTGCAGCAAGATTCCAAAATGCCACAAGTGGTGTAGTTCAGACTCCATTTCTTACTGAAATCTTGGCACCCCAAAGCAACTAAAAGTATCTCAGCTTAGGCAGGAATATTCGGAACAGTGAAAGTTACGATGGCTTGGTTTACCAAGCATATCTGTAACTACTACTATTGCTCTCACCAATCATTGTCAAATAGCTCAGCATTTTCAGCAGCACACTGGCTGCTAAAGCTTTGAGTTACACAGTGCAGTGAACTAACTCGTCCAGTTTGAATCAAAAGGTTGAACAAGTTTATCAATAAAGGTCCCTTCCAACCACTATCTCTGTTAGTCTCTTAAATAAACACAAGATTGACGTCTTGAAGTCAAGACACAAAAAAAATGTTCAAGTGTCAATAAAAAAATATTTGTGTGTCAATATAGCAACACAAATTTGTGTGGGAAATAGGCATGCAGCCTTCCTTCAGTAAAACCTGAACACAGCCTAAAAACATGCAGTCTAAATACTGCCACCTCCCATCTGTTCTGAGATGATTTTTAACCATTTCAGGGTTAGCTAAGATGCAAGTTCTATAAATATTACGCAGTTTACTGTAATTAAATATGTTGGTATTTAAACACTGTCAGTGGGTAAGCTTACACTTTGCACCAAACCCCAAAGTACCCAGCTGCTCTTCACTGCATTAAAAACCTTTACCATGATTTTAAAATCACTCTGTACTTGGGGCTCAACCAAATCTTCCCATGCTCATTATCATCCTACTTCTTAAACATTCCCTCCCTCTCAACCCCCACCCTTTTTTATCTTCCCACAAGGTACACACCTGTATAACTCTTAAGATAGAAAAGCAAAGTAAACAACCCGAAGTCTCAGGGTACAGTATGTACAGCACTTGCCAGATCTGACAGTTGACAGTACTTATTTTGGACACATTTGCTGATAAGGATGAATGAGTTTGCATATTTCCTCAAAAACTCCATGTTCCATTAATAAGCTCCTGAGAGGAATGACTGATCTAGCAATAATCCTGACATCTCATTCCACTTCTCAACTTCTTGAAGTACATATTCTAGAGAACTGTCTAGTTATCCCACCACAATCACATGAATGCTTTGCTTGGATACCTTTGGCGCATTTTCTGGCTTAACACAAAGTTAAGCTTTCCATCTTAAAGCAGCATCTGTCAATCAGAAGGGGTTGGGAGGTTGCAATGCATTTCAGGCATATGATTTAAGCCTAAAAAGGTCTCATATACATATAGAATTATTTCACATATTTAACCACTTCAGGGGCAGATATTTTGTGTTTCCACAAATTCCACAAGAATTGTTCCTTATCTCATTTATCGTCTCATTATCCATGACATTTACATTTTCCTGTAGAGCTTGTTAAAGCAGAACACAGATCATGAAATGCTTCAGTTCACCATAGGACCTGCCCAGTTAATTTTTGCACAGTTTGTTTGAGTATGTAAGTATGTGAGGTTCATCTGGTGATAAGAAATTAATGCTATGCTGAATGATCAAGGAAGAAAAGAATTCTAGTTTGGGTGAGAGAAGATGACATAAGGACACAATGACAGAATACAGGGTGGAGAGACTAAATTGCTTCTGATGTCGCACTCGTTGGATTCTGAGTCCTAGTGAACGTGGAGTCACTGGGATCCAGCTCATTCGACTGTACTGTTGCAGAATTCCAGTGTCCCAGGGAGACTCTATCAAATGATATCTAATCCTGACGTGAAGGTATCTAAAGATAAGATTCTAAAAAAAGGCACATATAGAATAACATATCAAACAGAAAAAAACCAGGAGTTCTGTCTCCTTCACATTAAGGCCCCCTCACATAATTCCATTTCTGTTGAACCTTGCCTTGGAATAGTATAAATCAATTGCTTCTCTTTATGCTGCATTGACACATGAAAGAAAATCTTCCTGGATGATGTTGTTGTAGGTAATTACCTCTTTGAAATTAGTGATAAGTGAAGTTTTATATCTCTTGCTCCAGGAGTTAGCAAACACTGATTAGCTCACCTGTCGATCTACTTAAGATTCAGCTTACTTACAAGTTACAACACAGAATATTTACCAAGCAGCCATCAATGAAGACTAACATAAGACACTCAATTTTTTGAAAATGCCAGCCTTAACTTCCATGGGGATTTTGGTACTTTTATAGGATACATTTGAAAAACAGAAATAATGATACATATTCACACTTGTAAAGACTTTGGCAAACAGCAAGTGAGCAGTACAAGGAGAAATAATATCGTTATTATCTTTTACAAATATAAATTATGAGATGATGTAGAGTCAACAAAGAAATCTCAATCAGCCATCTCTCTTAACACATGTTGCAAACACTTGTATTTCTTCTTCTCCCAGCTCTGCATTCTCTGAAGGACATTATAATTTATTGTCTCAAGCCATACTTGGTATTTAGTGCCTGCAGAAGCTTGTGAAAAAAAGATCTGTTTGTTACATGAAAATGAAAACATATTGTGGTTTCACCTCAATTTCTTTCCTTCTCCCCCACTTCTAAAGAGAAGAGACAATTTTAAGAAGCAGGAAAAGTAAACAAATAAGATATACAAAAATATACAAACACAAATACAAACCAAAACAACTCATAAGTCAGGAAAAAACTGGAACTTGTGCCTGGGGTAAAGTATGTAAAAAGTGGTGATTTGTTCAAGGGCAGAATTTTGGCATTTTTCTTTAGCTTCAAGTAAATAAATAAGACAAAGAAAAGTCTTTTCATTTGATTGTTTTACAGTGCCTGGGGCTATGTACATTGGACACTGTTTGCAACTGTTTTCATTTAGGGATGAGTGAAGTGGTTCAATTAAAACATGAGTGTTCTGAACCTTTGCTGTGAATAAAACAGAATATTTCTGGGGAGGTTCAAGGAAGTACAGTCAATTGTCATGATTTACCTCTTTCTACTTATGTGTTGTGACATTGTCTGGATTCAAAAGCACCACCATATAAACCAGTCCTATTATACTGTGCTTAATTCTGCTGATCAAAACAGTTTGAATTGGTTGGGCTAGCAGCACGGAAATTTGGGGGAACTAACCCAAATAATATGTTAAGTTTTGAGGTCCAGCCATTACAAAGTTCCCACACCCACTACTGTGCCCTTACTTCTGTGGGAAAAAAGGAGCTGTTGCAATTTTTAAGGAAAAGAGCACTGGAGCATTAAAGCCTCAGGCCAAGTCTACACTAGAGAGTTCTGGAGGCATATAGTGTTTAGGTGGGAGGTGTGAAGAGCTGCATGAGAAGTGCTAGGAGAAACCCTTAATGTAGAAACAAATCAATAAACCAGCACTTCACTGGTACAAGCTGTTTTCCTCTGGAAGGACAGTTACATTATATTACATTTCACAGCACTGCTTTAGTACGAAGCACCAGCACTGTCACAGTTAACACTAGAAGCACCTTTGGCTCTATGGCTGATGAGTATTTCCTCCCCAGTGAAGGCCTCTTATTGGAGACATAAGTAAGTGTCATCTTACTGCTTTGCAGCCAGGTAGCTCAGCAAGCTAAAGTCAGTGGAACATCCTCCTCTGTTTTGTAACCCATCTGTGATAGCTGTTTCCCACATCATAATATGAGTTCATTGCATACCTGTCCACTCACAGTCAGCTGCAAAAGAAGCCTCAAAGGTACAACACCAAAACTCTTACAGAGAATTGAAGACATGCTAACAGACAGAACTGACTGCAAGCCTTCCTATGGATCCCAGCTTCACAAGCTCAGCAAGTTCTGATACTACTGAACTTGACCTGAGAGGTTGGCTGCTGGCTGGCTGAGACCCCAGGTGCTGTTAAGGGCACGATGTATCCATAGACATCCCAGCCAGATCTGTCAGAGATCATACTTGTCACATTCAAACTGTACTGAAGAGAATTGTCTTGGAGATTATATCATACTGCATGTGAAAAGATCATTCACCTCTGAAACAGCTCTCAGCCTCAGATGTTTATGGACACCATTTATAGTACAATTACATCCGATAAAGCTGGAGGTTAATTGGTGGTGACAAAGTTATATGCGAGATTCACAACCAAATAATGATACTGGGTCAAGAAAGAAAAACTACTCATGCCAGTCCTACTTAATAACTTCCAAAACAAGACGCGGAAGAAAATGGTACCACCACCTGCTTGAGGGACTGTGTGTCATTATTGTTCTCTTCATTATTATGTTATTTTCAAAATTAGAAAAAAGAGGATCACAAAATACCTTCTTCCTCCATTGTCCAGACCACACTAATCACATGGAGATTGTAGAGCATGACCATGGTTTTTAGAGGATTGTATTTAAACCCAGACTTTCTCAGCTCAGTGCTGCAAATGCTTATGAATGTACTTAACTCTAATACTGTGAATAGTCCCACTGATTTCAAAAGCATAATCAAAGCAATAAAGGTAAGCACATACGTAAATACTTGCAGCATTAGGCCTAAATTACTGAATTTACTCATGCGGAACAATGATTTTTATGTATCTTTGGATTCATCTGGCATGAAAATCGTATTCATCACTTTACACAATACTCAGGGGTCACACTTTCACTAAGATACAGGAGTCCTTTCAAAGAAACAAGTAAATATATCCAAGAATCCAGGTATTTTTCTACAACAAAGCATTGTGCATCTTTTGTATGTCAAAATAGTTCTGACTGTTGTAACTGTTTCCTACCAAATGGAAGAGTATCTTTATATTCAAGCAAGAGTAGCAGCAACTAGCAAAATTATTTTTAAATGTTTTTTAAAAAATCTGAATTACAGTGTCTTTTAATCATGAAACAGTAAAACATTTATTATCATAATACTCTGTGAGAGTACAGATTTGTTAATTTAAGGGTTGGGATGCTTAGTATTGTTCTTTACTGTTTCTTATAGAAGAGCCCTGCATACTATTGGACAAGCCCTTAATTTACCAGCTACTGGCTTCAGCCATCAGGCAGCCTTCATGGCCTCAGCTGGTGTACCATGCCAGTGTCCCTGGAAACTGATTGCAGTAACTAAAACTGCATACAGTAGATGCTAGGCCCTGAAAGAAGCTGTACAGATAAAAGAAGTGTACTGTCATGCAGAGTTAAGGATATACTACTTTTGAAAAAATGCATGCTACGTGAGCTCACAGAAATTTTTTTAAGTTGGAATTTATCCTCCCTTGCAGTTTCTGAACACTAGACAGCAACTAGATAGGCACAGAGTTCTTTCTCTTAATATACTTAGAATTTAGCATCACTATGCATTGAATCACATCTTTCTTCCTTCATGGTTCTAGTGATTATAACTGGTTCTGAACTTTATCACAGTATCTTTCCTGAGTTGCTGTACATATTGTGAACCCGCTCTGAAGTTTCTTCTAGTTTTATTAAGAAGCACTGATAAATTTACATTAGCCAGTTGACTGAATATTACATGGAGATTCCTGGCTCTGAAAGAAGCAACTACAATGTGAATTGAAAAATCCATTCATTCATTCATTCGCTTCTTCCCAGCAGCATTCCTTGGCCCAGGGCCAGATACCATTTGACGTCACAGCTCTAACCAGGAACATAATGTGCTGGCACTGGGACAGAAGTTTTACTATGGAAAAAAACAGCAACAAGTAGAAACCTATCACAGTAGCTGGGAAGAGTGAGTTAAGAGAAGGAGACTGAGGGCAAATCAGCTGAAAATTATAGAACTATGGCAGGCCTAATATTTTACTTTTGTTTTTCTGCACAGCAACTTCTTAAGTTAATACTCAAAGTACTAATCTTACCAATGCAAACAGCACACACAGTGAAAAGATGTCCTTAAATATTTATTACTTCCCATTCTACTTTTTGTAGCACTTGATGAAGTATTACAAAAGGTCTGTTCTTTCATGTTTTTTACTTTAAATCATTTGAAACAAAATAATCCAAAGATATTTTGGCCAGCAATAGCTAGTTTTGTATAAAAAAATCACAGTTCTGTTTATCTGAGTTAAATATTAAACAGGTCTTTAAGTAGAGACTGAAAAAAGTTTGCAGTGTTAATACACAAAATCCAGAAAGCAGTTTAAGGACAGAAAAACAATCTTTCCAGTCTCTTCATAGCCACAATTAAGGTGCTGGGGAAAAAGCTTCCAAAATGCTGTTATGCATGGAAAAAAACCAATAAAATATAGAAAAGACTAGGAAACATTTGAATAGCACCAATTAAAATTGGTGTTGTTGATATGAATTTTGAAAGCCAGACTGACAATCCCCCAAACCACACCTGGTGGGGAACAGTAAAGGTTTCCCAGCGTGGCACTCCTGGATCTTGAGGTTCTGCTGAGAAAGTCCAGACCCAAGTTACGCTGGAGATGGAAAGAAGGTGCTCTGCTTCGAAGCTCCTTATTGAGAGCTGTGATCCCTGTGGGTGGTGCACTGGAGTGAGACGCCTCTCACTTACACTCCGCTTCTCAATTGTCACTAATGTGCAGTGTGATTTTTGGGAAGTATCTTTACCTCTCTATAATTCAGATTTTAACTAAAAATGGGATTAATGTTACCGACTCCCCCTACAAAACACTTCAAGAGCTACTGCTAAAAATCCTATACAAGAACTAAACTTACTGTTAGTGCTTGTTGTAGTGCTAGGTGAAGCTGAAGGGAAACTAGACTGAGGATTAACAAGCCTCACACATCTCACACATTACACTCAGCAATGGTCATGTTAAAAATTCTGTCTCTACTAGATTTAAACCTGTGACAAAAAACAAGTGCTACGAAAAGTAGAATGGGAAGTAGTAAGTATCTAAGGACATCTTTCCACTCTCTGTGCTATTCGTGTTAGTGACTGATTTCTACAAATCTTATGGTGGTCTAACATTGAATTAATTTTGGAAAGCAGAATTTTTATTTAGCAGTTATTTAAAATTTAATTCTCAAGAAAATCTTCTTATGAAGATGTCCATCACCTTCCTGTTTGATGGAGATTTTGGGCTCTTCACTGAAAACACTGAGTTTCAATGATACTGGAATTTGAGGCTGCTCAGCAAACACCACCAGACAGCTCTCGTTATTTCAGTGCCTCTTCAAGGACTGTATTCCTGTTCAATTCAAAACAGGAAGGACATCTTGGGAATGAGCTGTGTACACCCTTCAGCGGTTTGAAGCTGAACTAGAATCATGCACATTGCATATACATTCCAGATCGATTTCACCATTTTCTTTTCATGTAGGTCATGATCATCAGACTCACGGCGTTAGTAAGTGGAGTGTTCAGATCCCTGTTAGCTGAGTATACCCAGTCATTAGAGACATATGAAGAGGAAAAAGTTCCCAAACATCATGTTTTGTTGAAATCTGGAACTACTTAGGCTGAAATTAGACAAACATGGACAATAGCATACCCACTCTGCATGGAAAAAACGCCCTGCCCGAGTACAGATATCTGTTCCATGAAGAGTTTCAACTGGGGTGCCAGCATCTAATAAACCTCCCATGTATCTTAGTTTTCTCATTATCTCTGTAACCCATAAATTAGCAGTAGCAACATTGGCATATTTACCTACGCCAACTGATAAAATTTGCAGTGATAAAATTCAGTACTGATAAAATACCATCCTGTCTGGTCACAGGACAGTCTCTATGATGTGAGCTGTAAGCTACACCTAGCCACATCTATAAATGTATTAAATAAAGTGAATTTTTGTCAAGTCATATTATCGGTGAGAAATTTATTCTGGCTTCAGAAATGTTAGTCTGAGTTAAAAACTCACAAACCCACTCTCTATGTACCAAAGTTTTGATATGTTTTCAACTACCCTAGGGGCATTGTGGTGTTCTAGATTTGTACCTTCTCTGACCAGGCAAACAGATATCCACACCATGGATCACCCAGCCGGTTAACTCATCCAGTTGCTTAACTGTTAAGCAGCACAATGCTTAGCACCTTTGGTGTTCTCCCCCTAGTTACCAAAGAGCTGACCACACTGCCTGACGTGGAAAAAAAATATTTATCGATTTTACATTATTTCATGAAGACAAAATGAAAGGTAGTTGTGAAACACAGGTTTCCTAATCTCATAACATTTAAACCATAATTGTAATATTATTTTTCCATCTCCTCTGTAAGTTCTTATTGACCGCTCTTAGTTTGAACACTAAATACTATATTTTCAAAATAACCACAGATTAATCTCTTAATTTGTAATAGATACTCTGTTAGCTTCACATCTCACTAGGCCACTTCTATTTGACCTAAATTCCACTATTGAGCATTTACCATTGTTTGGGCAATAGTATTGTACTTCTCCCATGCCTGACTTTACATCGATATAAGCTGCTTCACAGCAGTGAAAAAATTAAATTAGTAATTCACCAAACTTATTCAATTCAACACTTTCCACAATCCTCTGGGCTTTTAAGCTCTAATGCAAAATTCTGACCTCACCTCAGCTGGATTTTGCCTGAGAACAGTCTGGATTTTCTCTAATCCCTAAAAAACAGCTCTACTGCAAAAACAATTGGTTGGATGATGCTTGTGAAATCATCAATTTGACAAGTTTTATGATATTTTGAATAACTTATTTAATGGATTTTCTCTTCTTCATTATTTACTTGGGATCAATGGTTTGTGTGCAGAATGTACAAACCTAAACACAAACAAGCCCCAGTCATCTTATTGTCCAAACACACATTTTTTTGCTTTGGGTGTGCACAGCCCCATCTATTGTAACCAACGATACAGTGCCAGAACTTCAAGCCATTAGGTGGGTCACGCATCTGATGGCATTGTTCATCTGGGTAACAGATGTAAGACAAACACAATATGTACATATCCTGAAGAAAGAAGAGTGAAAACAAGATGCACAGTAAGAAGCCATTGTATTTAAACTACTGTGTAAATTACTTATGGCTGGAGAGGAAAAAACATCTGAGAAAAACCCTGAAGTAGCAACATTTAGCTGTGTTTTGGACTGGAACAAACTGAAGACCTTTCAAATTTTTTCCAAGAGGAGCACATGAGCACATAATCCTTGTACAGGCAGCCAAATTTCAAACAGCCATTTAGTCAAGGCACATCTCTGAAACATAGAAGACAAAAGTTAAAAGTCGCTGTTTTGAGCAACAGCGCTAACCACTGCGCTTTGTGACTTTCCAGAATGGGAGAGTCTCTCACATTCCCTTATTTTGACCAGATATTCCACTCTGGATCTCAGAAGTTTTTTGTAAGAAGTACAACATGTCCACAAGGGGTTTCTCTTCTAACAAAACAGCATTTTTAGACAAAGAATGTTTTGTTAAAAACTCTCAACCAGTGCTCAATCATTCCTCTCATAAGCTTAGCTATATATTTCTATTTCAGATAAGGAAAATAAAACCTTGAACTACAGATTTTTGTGATTCACTGAAATATTGCATGGTGGACAGTATTTCATAGATCTGCATGCTGCTTTGCTCAAAAATAGTCCCATTTTCTGTGAAGACACTGCCTTTTCCAGCACTTAAAAATATGCTCTGGCAGCAGAGATTTTTCACCTCATAAAACAAGATGTTCTAATATTTGAAAATGCTTTGCTGTAGCAAAAATTAAGTCCCTTTTTCCATCTTAAAAGTTCCTTGAAAAAAAAAAAAACAAAACCAAAGCACCCCAAAAAACCATACTATGATGGCCTGTAAAATAGTTACTCTAAAATTGTATTTAAAAAATGAATATTTGATCTGATTTTGCTGACTCTGAAAGACATGCACAGTCATACAAAGACCTTTTAAAAGGAATTTTGTTTGCTTGCTTCCCTTCTGGAGTTCTTGGAAGTTTTATTAGAACAAATGAATTTCTGCTTTAAGGAAATACTTACCAAAGCCTCCTAACCTCTAATAAGAACTCGGTTTCATTTTCATCAAAATCAGCACCAAACTGTCACAAATCAAACCATATTATGAGGGCAAAGAATCAGCAATTTTGAATTGATTATCAAGAACAGAGGTGGAAAGTCATACTATTGACTTGTGCACAATAAACTGGATAGCTAAGGGGGAAGTTAGATGTCTTTATTTAATACACTGTCAACATAAAATGGAACAGAATTCAATGCATCTAGCCCTAAATCACTGTAATTTTTTATTTACTGTACAGGTAATTAAAAGCTGATTATGTATTTGGAATGTAAGATGTGCCTACAATCAGGGAATATGAATGTTATTCAATTCCATCAGGCAAAAGCACAGACTGATGGAAAAAAAAGCAACTACTTGCTTTTATTATTAACTAAGTTCTAAAAAAACTCAGTAATCAAAAAAGAAAGAATATTTATAAACAATAATGAGAACAAAGGCCTTTATAGAGAGTTTATACTGAATACTTGTATCTTAGAAACAATTTCTGGTTGTATTGAGAAATTATCACAGCTTCTGTTTCATGACTTGTTCTTGATATTTGTCAGTTTTCTTTCATGCTGGAAGAAATAAATATATATGCAAGATTTTATACCCACACACTCACACATATGTGTAACAGAACTGACAGCCAAATCTTCACCAAATTTAAACCTGTGTCAATGAAGTTCTGTGAACTGATCAAAACATAGTTTATAGATAACTGAATTGCTGCACTGCATCATCTGATTTTCAGCTTCTCAATAAACTAATTCTTTGCACAACACTGGACATAGAAGGTATGTCAATCAAATGCTCACAATCTATAGGTGACAAAGGAGGTTTTCATTTTTTATTCTGGTCAACAAGTGGCCAGCTAACACCCAACAGTGTCTTCTGGTTCTTCCTGTGGGCAGCTTGTTTGCTTAATGCAATCCACATGAGCCTAAATTTCTATAGCAAAGCACACATTCAGTGGACCTAATTAAGCATTGTTTCCTTCTTCACCCTTTCATTCTTTTCCTTTGGGAAAACAGAATTTTTCTTTTCTTGCTGTTACTCTTTAATAGTCCAATTCTTATTACATATTTAAATCAGGAGTAACATTATTGGAGTTGATTCAGTTACTTAAGTGTAAAAACCCAATGAGAAAAAGGAACAATGAACCCCTTTTTTTCCATTCTGTCAGATGTGAACCAGTGTTCTTGTAAATCACAACATTACAGCTGTTAGTATGGAATATGCAACAAGAAAAACAAGCAAATACTGCACAGAAGCTCAAGATACTGAAGTCTTTAAATAAGATCTAACATGAAGAACCACTACCAACATATGATTTATTGATCTCAGCACAGGACAGGCGTCAGTGGCAACTGGTTTCTATATTAAGCATTAGAAGGCAGCCCATGTGATATCTATTACAGAGGTGAGAGTTTGCATCTCTGTCCCCATTACCAAGAAGATCAACATAAGTTTTCCCAGCAATCTCCCTTCGGAGAAGCTTCAGAGAAAGGATTGGAACTGATCCAGCAAACATCTTGCAAAACATACTACACTGTATACAAACCCCCAAAAATGTAAACCAGACACTCACAGCTCCGCAATTGCACCAGAAATTTCCAGATGGCAGGTAGCAAAAATGAGGTCTGCATATGCATACCAGAAACTTTAAGACTTGAAAACTATCATAGTTTTGATTAATCCTGGATTGTCTAATATGCCTTTCAAATTTCAAAGGGACAATAACCTGTGCTCCTGTGGAGTTCCTGTCTCGGTGTGAGAGTGCCGCAAATAATGCAACTAAAATAAACCTTGTAGCTGCATGCAAATGCTACTCCTTCCCTTCACTGAAGGGACCATAAGTAGTTCAGAAGTGCATGTGGGCTGCCACTATGCATTGTCTTTTATAAGCTCCTTAAAGGGTCCTGCTATTTAATTTCCTACCAAGGTTTACTCCAATCTGCAAGAATGCAATCAAGATAGCTAACAGGGACCAGACAATAGACCTCCAAAATTTAATACTAGCCCCTACCTTTAACCTTCACAATGATTTAATTAACACATTTTACTACAGAATTGGGACAGGCTAATAATGATTTCATGGTCAGTGACTACAGCTCAGCACACAGACAACAATTTATGAGACACGGTGATTTTTGACTGCTCTGGGTGATGTGGCCACTGTACTGTGGCACTGTACTTTGTGCCTTCACAGCACCTGAACTAAAAAGAGATGCTACAGAACGCTGCAATAAAGATTCATTATCAAACATGTAGGAATTTGAGGTTTGTTGGATAGGAAATATTTACAAGAACTGTTTACAATGATTCAGATTTCTGTTTGTGCCAGTTTTTCGTCCCACGTATTCACCAGTAAAAGACCAGAGTTTGAGGAATCTGATTATAGTTTTAACTGCTTGATCCTTTGGGTGCAGGAGAAAGATCAATCTTTCCATCTTGTTTCTTATTTATTGAATACTATATTTAGCTGTGATGTTTAACAGTACAGTATCTTAATATGTAATAGAAGGACATGGCAGATGAGGAAAAAATTAGGGTATATATCCTGTATTGCATTTTAAATAGACAATTAGTTTTCAGAATTTTGACTAATTTTGCAAACTTGTTAGGCACATTCTGAAGTCTGATCATACAACTCACAGTCAAATATTTTGCTGAATCTGGTCTTGCATATGAAATCGAAATTAGTAGCAAATGAGAAGCTTTCAGAAGGAAACAACTTAAAACCAGAAACCCAAGTGTTCTTCTGATTTTGCTATTTAATTTCAGATTTTAAGATTAAAGCTATCTTCAGTACATCAACCTTTTCCTGGCTGCTGATTAAACTACAAGGGTGCTAAACACAAATCATAGGGTTCATGGAATCTGATCAATATTACTGGACTACGAATCTAGGCAACAAGAAATCTTTCCAAGACATCAAGACCAGACAATATTTTAAGGTCTTATTAATTGTTTTACCATTTAGTTCCCAGCTGGATTCAGACTTTCAGTACACCACACATGATCTGCAAAGACATCCTACAGAGCTATCTGTGATTTTCAAAAGCATTTACAATGCTTAGGAGTCTAAATCTTTAATTTCCAACCACATTTCTGATACGTTCACATCACACAAAGGGTACACGCACCTATGCACTTGTGACAGAGCACGAGCACCCCAACCAGAAATGGTATTGCTGAATCATGGCAGAGATGTGATGCAATCACAGACTGGGCAGGAAGGCAGGGCTCCTTGGAGTTTTGTTACACCTAAGTTACATTACTTAGAGCTGCCAAACAATATATCTGCAGAAGTGTGCTGCACCATAGCCCTGTGTCAGGCCGGCATCTCTATCATTCATATCAGCACCTGGTACAGACTTTTAAACTTCTTAGTTAATAGCTTTTGAAGATGTTATCCCAAGCTAAAGATGCGCACAGTTTAAATAAATAAATATGCCAGTCTATATTGATGAATGCTACAATGCAAAGTTAAAAGAAGCTATTTTAATGCAAGACCATTCTGACCTATAAGATATAAATTATCCTGTTGGGAGCACATACCCCATGGATAAAGGTGGTTTGTGGGTTTTTTTAAGAACTGTAGATACATATTAGTTTTGTTTGTCATGCAGACCTGCTCTCTAAGAGGTTACTGTGACCCATTTATATTGATCTCCATGCTGATAGGAGTGAAATATTGACATTTTGTAAATGCTTTTATGTTTTCACAGACAGCATTTTTCACAGGAACCAGAATAAATTGGTTTGGTTAAATTTCCTCCTACTTCATCAGTTACAATCAGGATCCATTCCTGCTGGAAGGGCTTTCTTTATTGATACAAAATTCAAGTAACAGATTAGAATTCCTTCTTGAATCCCTGCTCAATTAATTGAAAATTTGTTCAAGAAAATGCATTTCTCTATGCTACCTTATACAATTCACATAACAAGGAAGAAGTAGTAAAGCAGGGACTTGCACCATGCCCTTTTTTCTTAATCACAGAGCAGACTACACATAACAAAAGGGACAGAACTGCATCATAAAAGATGATGCCAAACAATTTATACTCTGCACTGATATTACAGAGTTGGAAGGAATTACATCTCAAGGCACAATCATTCTTGGTGCTTCCTTTGGAACAGAGCAGCTCTGAAAAACGGTGGTGACCAGTCACTAACCAGGCAAGCTATTCCAAGAGCTTTAGCCCTTCTAGCTTTTATAAGCCATTACATTCAATAAATAAGGTGTTAATAGACTGAAGAATTTTACAGATGAAATACTACCATTTCCATTTAAACACAGGGTTAAGTTAGCTTGTTGGTTGAGTTGAGAATACCTGACTCAGGTGGGGAGGGTGGGGGCACAGAATGAATCTCCCAATCATCAGAAAGATCTGGGTTAAAGCAACATCAAGGTACCTCTTCTGAGACAGCAAGACAGGGGAAGTTCACAAAATGTTCCTGAAATACTGAGGATTTTGTTGTGTCTGGACCAGCACAACAGTGTAGACTATGATGGCTCACAGGATTCCAGGCACTTTGGAGCACTGCGTAGTCAGCAAAGCCAGTATTTTTTTATTTTTTTTTTAGCATTTTAAAATATTAACAGACAAAGACCTGAAAATTCAGTTTCTGTTTTATACATTTCAGAAGGCATTTTTCCGGCTTTGTAGACACAGATAATTAACTTACAGTAATGACAAAGCTGTTCTCTAATGTATACTAACTATTGTTTCATCTACCTGTTGAGGTCAGATAGAACACTGGCCCCTGGATACAAGCCAGCAGCTCTCCACCACCACAATCACGTATTGTGCAATTTCATTGTCACTTGAGAAAACAGTGTATACTTCCAACAGGATTTCAGAAGAGTCAATGTAGGTTAAAACATTGCCTCCCCAATCCCACCACCCTGTCCAATCTCCACCCCAACACCTCCTCCTGCACACGCACAACTTCTCCCTTCTGTTTATTTTTGGTTTTAAACACTCTAAGCAAAAATTGACTTTGGCTGCTCTTCCTGAACTCTGAAGTGTTTGAGCAGATAAGGTTCAGATAATACGTTAGAAGAAAGTTCCATAGGTCCCTTTTCTCCTGGCAGGTAGTTACAAGGCCAACCATGCACTGAGGTTTCTTTCCCCTGCAGCAGTATTTTTCTGGCTTGTTTGCTTATCAAACTAGGCCAGATTTGAAATTTTTACTATATCTGACTTGGACAAAATGTTTCAGCTGAAAGATACCTGTTTATATACAACGCTGGGGAAATACAATGTGTAAATCTACATACTGTCATCCCAAATGTGGTGTTAGTTTCTCAAGCAGTTTTATTGAGCCCTTCTTGGACTAAGAGAAAAGGAGTTGATTCTGAGCTCCTCTTCCTTTACAGGAAATAAATTAAGAGTGATAAAATTCACATACTACAAAAGAAGTAAGATACACCTCCAGAAATAACTGGTCTTTAGAGGGCAATATGAAAATAGTCACACGTTTCGATGAAATACTGGTTAAAATGGACATACTCTTATTTTTCTATCATCATTCTTTTCCACTTCAAGGCTTACCTGAAACTAGAAGGCTCTCATCCTATGTCACATATATTAAGCTCAACATCGAGCTGTGCTCAGAACTCTTTACCTGTGCTTCTCAGGGCCCATACTAAGTCTGTTTGCCACCAGGAGGTGGTATATGGAAGTAGCTCCAAACAGAATAATTTAAAATATATCCTTATCTTAATTTAAAACAGTTTACTCTGAATCACTGATATTATAGATTTAGTTGTGCTGTCTTGAGGTGTTTAGCGGCAATCTGGCTTATGGTATTGATACTTGTCTTCTGTAATCTCCCTGCCCCGGCATCAATGTATTCTGTTGTTCTAGAAAAACTGCTTGTGTAGCCATGTGGTTCACTATACTGGAGACCTGATTTCGCTCAAAATTAACCCAGAAGAAAACCTAGGAGGCTTTTTAAGTAGATGAGTTCCCAGCTCCATTTCCAAGTGCAGCTGCATAAATAGCTGGGCTGGCACAATTGAAGGGGTGATATACCACAGAAACCAGCAGCAGGTGGCAAAGGAGGTGAGCCTAGGTCAATATTGCTGTGGATACACAGCCTCGAGTCTAGCCAGCAGTTCATGTATATAATTCATGTACCTCCAAACTAAGTGTACTGCCAGCAATGAACTCAGAACTGCCTTCAAAACTCCACAGGAGGCTCAGGTAAATCTGAACATGGCTTGCTTGCACTGAATGCCATGCTATTGTCAGAGTGATACCAATGACATAACTGTCTCAATATTAAACTGTGTATCAGTAACTTAAATTTAAGCTAATACTTCCTTGCATATGTAAAAACAGCAGCCACAACTTTGAATGAACTACAGACATTCCCTTGAACACTTGTGTCTTCAACTTGAGGTGAAAAATATTTATGCTTTCAAGACTACAGATCTTAAACTACTTAAGACTACTGAAACACTCACCCATCCTGCAGCCCTAGGATACACAGGTGAAGGCAGTTCCAAACTCAGATATGCCATATCTGCTGTAAGGAAAAAGGATTATTTAAAGAAAGGGTTGCTGAAAACCTTCTCTTGTTAATATAAAACGTTGCATGATGCATAAAACAGTGAGTGAAAGCCTTGGGGTAAAATACCCTATAAACATACCCATAACATCTTTTATGACAGTAGAGAGCACACAGTACCTGAGTCCTATATGGCAGAATCAACTGCATTTTGAAATCTTTATTTAGAAAACTAAGCAATTTGGCAAGATTTCAACAGACTTCCTAAAATCTAATGCTGCGAAACCAGAGCCAGCTTTGCAGGTGTAATTTTATTAACATCACGTTATCCATACAAAACTCTTCCAGTAACCATTTCCCTATTAGTTGATGTTTGACCTAAAATTCTTATGAGTACAATTATGGAGCCGTGATTACTATGAGCAGTTAGGACTGCAGTGCCATCCAATGGTAAGATGGTCTTTGGCAGCTGTGACACAAATTTCTACATCCAGCTGTTTCTGCCACAGCCTGACATTAACACATTCTGCAAAACCCATGAGGGCTGAAAAAATCTCAGAAGCAGTAAAAGGTTCACGTGCTCACATGTAGTTTTTCACTTCTCCCACAGGCACTTTTTGTCACACCATCACTGATGGCTCAGACTTCAATGTACAGATAACAGGTAGATATCCCTTATTGCCTTTCCACACAGAATTCTGTCAGATTATTTCTTCAGGAGAGTTTAGTGTAAACTGACGTACTTTGCAAAAAAAATAGTTATTCTTACTCTCTTTTAAGAGAGGCACTAAGCAGAGTTTTAGGTATCCTGGTCCAGATCTGCAACTTTCTTTATCACACTGCTTTGAACTATGGAGAATGAAGAGAGGATATGAAATATGAGTTTGGACAAGCACCTCCCTTTTTTAATAAACTGGAATAAGTAACAAGATCCAACCCTTTCTTTTAGATTCTCATTTGTCTTTTCAAGTGCCAGGTTCTAATGGACAATTTACCAACTAAAACCCCCAAATCAGAGTATATTAGGATGAAAAAGCAATGTGCCCCAGGTTACAAAGGTTGGAATTATTTTGGGGAGGTACTGCCTTCCTCTCTAAAGTGCAAAAAGGGTTGTGTCCTGAGATCACAGCACATTTTCAGTTACCTAATCCTCCATTATTATAAGGCTCTAAGTCACTAGTAATGCTTTTAATCTTTTCTGTTGTTTTCCTGCAATGCTTTGCAGATTTTGCAACTTCTAGTATTTTGTAAGGTAGATCTTCAATTTCATATAGGCTGTTAGGAAATGTTTTGCTGCCCTGGATCTGCATGTAGAGTGCAATTTGAGGACTAAATATCTATTAAATGGTTGCACACATTTGTAGGGCACAGGTCCCTGTGATCCAAGTGGCCCTTCTCAGCCCATATTCTTGACTGGAATATAGTTAAGACCTTTGATTCCCTTTGATTCTACTGGGACAGGCATCCAAAAGCATGGAGAGCCTGTTGAGTCCAGTTCAGGATTAGGGTAAACAGGTATTGCCTCCTCTGGCTTCAACTGAAATTATAAATCTAGAGATTAATTTACCCTCTTTACACTGCAAGCCAGGACTGGAAATGTCATGAAAACAGACCTTCTCATAAAACCTCCAATCCAGTCATTCCTATTACCTATTCTATTCTATCCCAATCATCACTAGATTTGTGTTATAAGACTGCTTTTAATTCGTACTCCTTCCTGTCAAGAAGGAAATAGTTCAGAAGTCCCTGAAAAAAATCTTTCAGAATGCCAGGGCCAGTTTTCCCTGCAGAAGCATTTTAGACTGAAGTATTCTGCCAGTGGAAAAGTGCATCTTCACAATGAGGAATGGGCAGCAACAGTGTAAAAAGTTAAATGACTTAATAACTCTCCATCAACACTTATAGCAACGTTTTCAAAAATACACTAACAGTTTAAATACCCTATACTGAAGGAAAATAAACTAGAACTTTAATTATTACTTGATTAAATGGGTCAATGATGGTCTTTTCATCCTGCTTTCATGCAGAACCTAATTTAGAAAGCAACAGTCTATGCATGAGACCATGTATGCATGAGACCCTATAGCATTGCTGCAACAGTAATTTTGTACTAGATTTTGTATTTTTCATAAAATGAAAAATTATGGTCATAGTTCCCATGCAGAAGACAGCAATTGCTCTAGCACTTGTTTTGGAGCTGAGAAGTGAGTAGTTGTGACATGCAGCATAGAATCATAGCAGTGCTGCAGCCTTCTGCCCACAGTTTAGATGCCACATCTATTCAGATTCTAAATTTCAGCCTCTTCCATGGAGAACCAGAAGCATTGCCATGGGTTATACAGGATATTGATATAATTATCATCACAGAAAACAGTTCATTTCAAAGAAGAAGACTTCTGTTTCATTACATGAGAAGCTCTGCTCCTACCCAACTGTCTGCAGTAGCGTTTCCAAAAGGAGACACAGACTGAGTAACCAATTTTAATATTTCCTTAACTTCATGCAATATTAACCATGGCAAAGAGTGACACCAAGCGGTCACTCTCAATGGTGCACACATTTCTTGTTGCCACAGGTAATTTTCTCTCCCAATAGCCTCTATTAGAGATCATTCTGGGGCCCAGTTAAATTACTAAGGTTTGAGGAGAGGTCAGAGTCATGCAGGTAAGTGGCTCCTGAGCTCCATGCCAACATGTGAATCATGAACATGCTGAAGTTATCCCATGGGGAATCAAGAACAGGCTGATCTACGGCTGCAAAGCACAGACACCCTTGAGGAGAAATTTGGCACAAATATGTGGCATACAAGATACAAACACAGTGACCTGCCTGAGCTCTGAAACCAGAGGTGTGAGATGTCACACAAAGCTCTCCAGCTGGCACATGGAGTCATCCAGAACTTTACCACAACCACGACATCTCTGCCCTGACCCACACCGAGAGCGTGACTCTTGCTCCCCAGAAAATGAGCCTTGCTTTTAAATCCAGTTTTGATCTTCAATGTGCCATCAGAAATATTTTTTTGTCTGTTTGCATCTCCTTTTCAACACTGTTATCTATCCTCGTTTTCTACTCCACAGCTTCTTCTGTTCTTGATTACAGCTTAATTTCTATGTCAGGTTGGTCCCAACTACTATGTAAAACTGCTCAGCTTGGGCAGGCTCTCCATGACGCTGTGGCTTCACATCAAATAAAGTGAAACCAACCCCTGATGGCTGCTACTGCTCTCTAGCTGATAATCCAGATAATTTTAGGACCCTCCCTCCTTTTCTTGTTGGGGGCTTATTTAGTACTGCAGGATAAGGACACCAGCGGAAATTCCAGAAGAAATACTACCCCTCTGCCCACCATCCTACCCTGGATAGTTTTCTAGGAATTTAGCACCAAGCAACAATGCAAACACTTTTGAGCTTGTTTTTTTTTTAAAAAAAAAAAACAACCCTGCAATTCATTCATTAATTCAACTCTTTTCTCGGCCCTCTCCGTAGTGAGATTTTTGGTAAGAGTTTATTTCAGCATCCTCTTCCCAGCAAATGTTTGGTCTTTTATCTTGGCATAAAGACCCATGCATCAGGAAAGCCAGACACAAGGAAATTATTCCTTTGATTTGAGAAGGATAGAGGACACAGGGTTACAAGCCAGACTGAAGCTTGACACTCTGATCCTACCGCTGTTCAAGTCACAATAGCAAAGTAATTTCATTGCATCTTCTCTGATAAATTGTGAATGGTTTCTGACACCACCATCCTTTTACAGTGTCCCTGTGCAGTGCCTAGTACAATATGAATCCTTTGCTGGATTACAAGGTCTCTTAAGTCACCAGCCTAAAACTTTGATTCTAAAATTCTCTCCCTGAACTCTTAGCATGCACAAAAATCCCTCAGTTTTTACACAATTGCATAAATTAGCACTTCCCTTCAGCCTAAGCTCCCAGCTCACAAATACGTTCTCTGCACTTACATTCCTTGAGAAACTTGGTCCTCAAGACATACTCAAAGCACAAGCAAACCACATTCTGAAAACAATGAAAGTAGCTGTGGATGGGAATCACCTTTCAACTAATACCTCAGTGGTTAGATCTCTTGCCTCTGCCTGAGGGAAGCACATCTTTCATATCTCAGCAGTGCCCTAACCACGAGGTCTGGTGTGGAGATATTTCAGCCTCCCTTACGTATGTGAAACTGTTCTGCACAGACATTCACCAGCAGCAGGACCTGATTGTCCTTTCTGATGAGTTGGGCTATAGTGATTTTGTCCTTAACCCATGTTCATTACAACACTTTCTCTCTTTCTATTAAAAAACAAGACAGAAGTGAAGTTACGCAGTAACAATCCTGAACGTTTAACTACAACAAAAGAGAAAATCAGAGCAAGGAATGGCTCAGATGTAACACCCAAAGGACGTACTGGAGGATCCAAGTCTGAGCTCTGTTCCACATGAGATTATATCTCTGCTAAATAGAGATACAAATATGCACAGAGCATTGTGTTGAATGGGAATGACAAGCTTCCCAGGGCACACTGGAGATGCAGTCTTAATGTAACTATGAAGTTGTATTCAAAAATCAAACAGTGAAGGAACAACACGTATCATGTTTGCAGACATTTTAACGGAGATTTATGACATTGGCTGTTTTAAAGTAGGTCATCTCAAAATGCTGAATATTGTTCGCAGAAAGGCAAACTAAAGACTTTACTAGACTAAGTCATTTTATGGGTTTCAAATGAATTAAAAGAGTTAGTTTCATTTGTTCTGGTAATGTTCATTTTTAAACTCCAGGCCACACTGTTGGTAGCCAGTGCCTAGTGCATATTAGAGGACAAATAAAAATTACTAAAACCCCTACAACTGCTACACAGAAAAAGGTGAGGTGCTCTCCCCTGCTCAGCAGGAGGAATTTTAGAATTCTCTCCTCCATAATGCACTCAATGGTTCCATGAGGTGGCCCGTGTGCCTTTTGTGCTGTAGCACCACAGGGTGCCAAAGAGATGAAGCTTAATATTTGACGGACACATTTTAAATGTTACTGGTCACATATATTGCAACTGTGACAGATATTTATGAAGAAATGTAAGATACAATGGCAATTTTTATAATCTCTTCTTTCCTGGGTTACTCTGTGAAATCTTCAGCCGAATATCAATTTGTTCAGGGCAATGTAAGAGGTTTTGTCATTCCAGGCAACTATTTCTGTGACAACAGTACACACTTAGCAGAACATATTGCTGATGAATCATTGACTGAAGAATTTGTACTGATTTTATTTATTAAGCCCATTCAGGCGACATAAGCATAAAAGAGTGTGTGCTTCCTTTATAAAATGCTTATGCACTACACTAATTCATTTAAGTGTAGCGTCACAAGCCTTGACCTCTTCTGGGTAGGATAAGGTTTATGCGTGCATGGAAAATGGCCATCTGCGGGAGCTGCTCTCTGGTGACATTACCAAGACTCATCTCTCAGATGGAATCACTGAAGCACAGCAAGACTCCCCACATACATTCATAATTTGTGACCCTGAAGTAAAAGGGAAAAGGGAAAGCAGCAAAGTTGTTAAATTTGTCTTTATCACCCCAGATCCAGTAGGTTAAAAGTTCATCACCTGGGCTCAACGATGCCACCTCAGGGCATCCAGACTGGGAGAGAAGATGCAGTCCCCCATCCATCGCTTTCAGAAATACGGACAGAGGTCTCAATAGGTGGAAACCCTTTCATTCATGGGACTAATGCTGCATCTGCCTAGTTCCAAAAATCAGGTCAAGAGAAAGCCCATGCCATAAGAAAGCCAAAAAACCTTTTTAAAACATTTTGCTGATGCATCCATGCCACATGCACCAGCTGACCAGAAAATAACATTTCATTGTTTACCTAAGTGCCTTTGCTGTAGGTATTACTATTAATCCTCCCCCAAAACTCTGGGCCCCTCAACTCACATCTCTGACTAGCCCTTTCTTCTCAGAGAGCATCCATTTGCACTCAGGTAGCCTGATAAACGAGTCTCGAACAGGGTGTCATTCCAGGCTGAACACCCAAATGGAGCCCCTTCCAAAGACACAGAATAATAAGGAAAAGCAATGGAAAATCTTATGCTAGAGGGAACAGCCAAGCGGTGCAAGGGCTGTGGCTATGCTGGGAAATACTTGTGCCACTGAAAGTGATACACCTCGCCTGTTGAGAGCTCTGCCACTCTGGCTGCCTTCAGTCCGTGCTGTGCTGAGGGGATTTACCATCAAACTCATGAAAAATGCTGATCACACAAGCACACTCTCACAGCCTTATTTCGGGTCAGCGTTCAGCTGCAGACACCAGGTATGCCAGGCCTACACCAGCCCTCAGGAGGGCTCTAAAAACCTGAGCAGCAGTGATGGAACAGACAGGAGCTGGGGGACATGAGGAGTAACATTCATCCCTTTGGATACAAAGTGTGCTCTACATTGTACATGGGGTAACTACGGCCGTGTGTCTGGGATGTCCTGGAGCTCATGACGAAAGGTGTGGGCTCTCTGATAGGAGATGTGTTTGCTGAATCTTCACCTGGCACTGCCCTACGAAGGGGTGGGACACAGTGACCAGTGTTCACCTGCTGGGACAGGGCTGCAGCACCTCGGCAGCACTGCCCGTTCCAGAGGGGCCATCCCAGAGCCGAGGGGGGACACCAGGCTCCGTTTGGAGATGGTCACACCTCGCGTTCCTCTGGACCAGAGGGTGTGGGGCAGCGGGCAGAACGCACCTCATCCTGCACGGTGAGAGCGGGCAGTGCCCTCCCCACCTCCGGACCACGGCGAGCGAGGGGGCGGGCGCCTTCCCCGCCCTGAGCGCATCCAGCGGCGCTGCGGGGCCCGGCACC
>VZRW01000780.1:204292-246433 GCA_013398125.1 Aegotheles bennettii
GGGGAGCGGCTGAGCCGCGGGGACCCCGCTCTGCGCCCCGGTCGGTGCCTCCGCGGGAGCCGGGTGAGCCCAGAGCCGCCCCCGCCAGAGCCCGCAGCCACGCTCTGGCCCTGGGTCCCGCTTGCAGCGAGGCGTGGGCAGGAATTCTCGGTTACCTTCTGAAACTGCCCCCTTCCCCGCCTCGGGAGAGGAGACCAAGGGCCGCGTTTGTATCTTATTTTATTTGGGTTTTTTTCCAGCAAAGCAGCGGTGGGCAGCGCTGCGTGCACCTCGCTTCTCAGCACTTTAATAACAGAGCCTGGAAACAGACTGTTGGTAATACCCGGGCAGTTGTCTGGGACTGGGTTTTATTACTTCATCTGCTGCATTTGGACTTTGTGACATTTTAAGGAGCCCGTGTGGCAGCCGAGGATGCTGTAGGAACACTTGCTGGCTGGATCCAACTTCACACGTACAGGCAGCAGAAATTGGGGCTTTTCTCTTTGGATAAATGCGCAAAGAACTTTTCAAAGTTAAGAGAAGATGAAGTACATGAATGGTCGGGCACGTGTGTTCAGTCAGGCCAGGCAGCACTGCTGTACAATCCATTTAAATGTTTAAGCTGGTGTATTGCAAAAAAGAATGAGTTTTAGGTTTGTATTTGCAACATGGAACTTGAGCTTTGCTCCCCTTTCACTATGAGTTTCTCTGGCAATAGACATTTAAAAGGAGTGGAGTTTTATAAAAGTGAAATAAACTCCAGTTTCAGAATAAGAGCAGGCAAGTTTTAAAAGTAGCAGCTTGCAGGATGAATATCTAGTTGTTTGGCAATTGGAGAATAAGCCTGAGATTCTGAGCGTGCTTCTCAGAAGGTGTATTTTTTGTTAGAATATTTCATTTCCTGCAGAGTTTCGGTGCTTGCTGACTGTATCAGTTGAAAGTCATGTGCGTGTATGACGTTATGTTTTTGCTAAACTGCCCTTGATGGTTTGGTGTGTTGCAGGCTTAGCGCTCAGGAAATGATTTTGAGTAATATAGCTCTGTCATGGAGGTGGGATATTTCTGTGGGTACCGTTTAATTACAGAAGTGAAATGTGTAAGGAGAGTGAGGGACTGTGCCGTGTTTTCGATGTGGGATCAGCATTCAGTGATATTTTTGTCCTGCTTTCTTTGAATGATGTGACTCCGAAGCCTGCTCAGACTGTGGCACAGTGTGAGGTTTCATTGAGGACTGAAATTCAACTAAAAAAAAAAAAAAAAAGACTAAAGTAATTCTTTGATTTGCATCCAACTATTGACAAGCACAAGGGCTGGGTTTTTTGCTTGTTTTTTTTGTATTTTTTTTTTCTTAAGACTGATCAGTAAGTGTGTGCATCGATGTCATGTAGCTCAGTTTCTCAACTGCATCCTGCTTTTAAATAACAGCTGTTGAAAATGACATCTTGGTAGATCATGTACATCTAGAGGAACAATGTACTTCACTATAAACTGTGCTTTTGATGTCTGAACTGTGACATTAACAATGCATTTTTCCTACAAATACCAGTTTTTGCCTGAAGAAGGGAGTAGCAGAATAATGTATTTTATTGGTGCAGAATAAAGCCTTCCCCCCAGTTAATTGTACCATGAGCTTCCAATGTCTGGGTGTTGGGACTGTAACTGATAAAATCCAAAAAATGTTTATCACTATTCTGAGAGAAGCATAATGCAATTTGCTGACAGTCACTTCCTCTTGTTTCTTGACTAAATCTATTATCTAGAGATACAGAACTGCACAGCATCTAGGGGAGGAATTACGAACACTACAGGGAGGCAAAGCTGCTTGGAAGGATGGCTACAGGGAGACTTGTCTGAGTGCCACGTGGCTTGGAGGGGTTAAAATTGTCCAAGCTTCTTTTTTCTGGACAAGGGGAAGCTATGTTCAGCTATGATAACAGTACAGTTCTGAAAAAACAAAATTTACATTTTATTTATTTATTTTCTAAGTGTAAATAATCACAGGATGGAGACAAAAACATTTCAAAATGAAGACCTTGTGTGGGTGGTTTGGTGACAATCATGTCTTGGGCACTGCATGTGCCGTGGGACTACGCTGTAGCTGGTCAAAACAGGGTGAACGCTGATGTTCTCCATGTTTTGTTGGTTTTGGTTTTTGCTTGTGTTTGGTTTTGTTTTGGTTTTTTTTCAAATACTCAGTACTGTCTCTTTTATCTAGATTTACTTGGTAGGAGAACTATGAGCCCTGAGATCCTGCAAAGGTTGTTCAGAGACTGGTCTGGTTCTGGCCATTGCTTTTATTGTAGAGAAACAGTTGCAAGGTAACTGATAAAATGAGCCTCATCTGAGCAGAAGAAATGCCCATTCAACTGAAAGTCCTCTTCCATAAAACACTGAGGTATAGGAAAACAGACAGCAGATTAATTGTGAGCTTTGCAATGTGATACTGTGGTAAAGGTATGCAACAGAAAACAAATGCTTAAGGATAAGTGAATAATAATGCACCCTGCATAGATATCATTAGAAGTATCAATAGGAATGAAAAGCATTCACTGGTGCTGTCACAACAAAAAGCAATAGCCCAAAGCTAAGAAAAGCACAGCTTAGGCTTGCTGTTAGAGCAGGAGAGAAAAAGATGCAGGTATTTGTCTAAAATATCAAAGGAACATTGAGTTTTCATTTGGTCACAGTGAGGGCAGTATCAGATTTTCATAGTTATTTTATATGCAGGAGTCTTTCAGAATTTTAGGAGGTATTTTAGTGTCTAACTACTTAGGCATGGTGGTAGAATGAGATGATATCTTAAAAACACAACCCTCAAATACAGGTAGAGTGGCTTCTGGTGTTTATATAAATGAGGTATGTTGACTTTAGTATGTTGGGTAAGGTTATTAACTTTGATGTGCTTATCAGTAACACTAAAGATACCTCTGAATTATTTACTGATCCACCATTCAATGAGGGATCCCATACAGTGTGGATGGAGGCAGAGCTGACACTTGGTTTTACAGAAACATTTATGGGGATAGCTCATACAGTTTTCCATGTGAAGGTAGCAGAACTAAACTAAAATGTGCACTCTTTTATAATTTTTACAGTCAGTAGAATATAAAATAAGAAATAACTGGTTCTAGTCTAGATTTTCAAGTATGTTGGGAAGCGAGTATACCGAGAAACTGAAGTAACTATTGCGTGTGCTCTGGAAAGCTGAAGTGTGGTTACAGTTTGGTTTGAGGCCTGTAAGAGACACACAACTCTTATCAGTTTATTTATTAATTTTTGAGGGTATTTTAAACTAATATTAACATGAATGGTACTCTTTTTTTTTTTCCAAACTTCTCTAAGATAAACTAAATTACTCCAAACTCTAAAAGTTAATAAACTTTACCCAGACGATGGGAGGAAGACAGAAATCTGTCATGGACACTCTGGATCTCTCTCTGTCGAGAGAGGAAAGCCATGGGAAGTTTTTATGTATTCACTGTCTCTGGAAAAATATTTGTAGAATAAATAGATAGATTTTGATGTTGAAAGTAAACTGTGAAATGGTTGACCCTGTAGACTTACAATAATGTGGTTGTGTTGTGTATTTAAAGTATATGTACAGGAAGTTCTACTAGTGTTTTTGGTTTATAAGCTGCAGTGAGAGTTCAGACTTCGTGCTGCTGCAGTCTGTAAGCATTTAGGTTACTCTTTTGCTAAAAAACTGTAGACTTCTTTGCAGCAGATAAATTGTGGTGTGAGCATGACTTATTATAAATGCATCTTTGTGCTTTATTCTGCCAGTTCTTGCTACTTGAAAATGCAGGTCTCTGCATGCATGCCTTGCCACTTCTTAATTCATGCCATGTTGATTCATTTGAGGTTTAGCTTAATTGGCTCTGGTTGTGGAAAGCCAGTTTAGAACTGATAGTTGCAGGGAGTCTCTTTTTTTTTCCTTCAGTGCAGCTAAAGATATTCCATATTTTCCTGTGCTATACAGGCACTGAATCTTGATACGAGCGTGGGAGAGGCTAACGATGGTGAAGTAGCTAAGTCGCTGTGGCTTGCAAAGTCAGTATCCTCTCTCTGAAAACCAGAGCTTATTTTCAATTTCAAGTATGTTTTGTGCTATTTGAGAATGTTTTAGGGTGCTCTGCTGCATTGCTTAGTTATAGGACTAATGTTTTCAGACCAAGGCCAATTGTCTTTAATGATGGCAAATGTGAGATTGTGCAAGCTGCATTATGTGGAGCTACCAAGCCGCTTGGTTTTGCTTGTTTTTCAGACTCCAGAGTTTAAAATCTTAAGTACTTGTATCCAAATCTTCTGTGATAGTGTTGCTGTAAGTAGAACATTGAAAAATGGAGCCTGTTGTGGCTTACTGTTGAGGGGATATCATTTGCTAAAAATCTAGAAAACACACAACATGCAGATAGTGCTACAACTGCTTGTGAGCACCTTTGGAAGGTTTTTATGGGTTTAGTATGTTCTTCCATGTGTTCCTTACTCGCCTTTTTTTCTCAGCCTGCTGTAAGGGTACATCTATAGAAGGAAATGGACAGTTAAGAATGCAGTGTTGGCCACGTGCCAAATGATGTTAAATTGAGATAGAAATAGCCTTTGTAAAGTAGAGAATAAAATGTCATAGTGGTAGACCAAGTATTTTTGAAACTAAAATAAGTGTCTAAATATTCTGGGTAGGCTTGAATTAACAGTTCATCCTACAGTTAACTAAACATTAAAATGAAATCTTTTCTTGTAATACTTGCTTTGCAAATGGACATTCTCCAAGGGTTCTCTTTAGCTGAGACTTTCTAAGTTGTGATTTAGACTGAAATATCACTGCTACTTTCCTGTAAACTACGGATTCTCAGGTTTTAGATCAATGTTACTAGCATGACATAATAATCTGTTTGGGTTGTGAATTTAGCCTCATTAAATATCTGAGGATACTAACTGATTCCTTAAAATTCAGAATTCTTGTGTGATTCAAAGTGGACATCTTCCAATTCAAAGAAAATGCAGGAGGAAAGAGAGTTTACAAACAAACAAAAGAAAGAAAAATACCTATCTATAAAAAGGCTAAAAGCTTGAAGTCATGCTACCACTTGTACTCGGATGAATGTGAGAATTGGGTGGGTTGTTTCAGTCACTAGAGATGCCACTGAATTTGTTTTCCTGTAGTCAAATAAACTTGTTTTTTATTTAGTCTCCCCATATGCAAAAAGAGATTTATATTCGGTAAAGTGTTAGAGAGCTTTTTTTAAAAAAAAAAACCACGAAATTGCTTCGTGTCTTTTGTAATACAGAAGAAAAAGAACCAAAAACATTCATACGGGATCAGTGTTCTGTTACTGATAATATATTAGGTAGTTTTCTAGTAGGGTTTTGGGGTTTGTGTGTTTAGGGTTTTTAAGCATCTGCAAGTTAGGTTAGCGCTGTGTGAAAAAAAGCTCAGCTCCTGTAATGCTTCGGGCAATTCGACATCGTAGGAGAATTTTCTCCTGTGACCATACTCTTTCTTGCAATTTTGTTCTCCTCTTTTAAAACGAGAGGCCTGTTGTCCAGCAGTGGAAGGGGTAAGATCTCAGCACAGAGTGACAGATTTTCAAAATGTGAGTTGAGTAGGAGGCTTATTAAGAAATTGATAAATATGTGAAAATTTAATATTGTGCCATAAGCCTAAAAAAAATTACAAAACAAACAAAAAGAAAAACCAACCCCTTAGCTGAAGTGGTTAGTTAGAATGTTCCTGAGTGCGTGGTTTCATATTGAACTTCACTTAATTCTGCTTTTTTCTGGAATACTGTTTTGGAAAAAGGTTATAATAAACTGAGATACAAGAGAAACAGAGGATTGCCTGAGGTTTTGTATCCTCTTCAGTGCTGATCTGAAGTGCTGTCAGTGTTCAGACATTTTACAGAATTATATAAATGTTAAACTTTGTTATTTTTAAAGTGTTAGGCTAGATGGAATGTTTGTATCTGCACCTCTGTAAAAGTATGTACAGCATCACTGTCAGAAGAAAGCAGCCCTAGTGAACAATGTGTGCATTTTTTCCCTAAAAGAAGCAAGTTCATGAAAATGTAGAAACAAATTCTTTGCAGTGTTTGGAATTAATAATATAAACTTGATCTGATCTGTAAGCTTTCAGTTCTTCTACAACAGCACTTACCATTGAGAATTTGGGGTTTTTTAGTCATCGGTCAACTTGTTTCATGTTGATTTGCACAAGAAACATTTTTTTGTTTATCTTTCTGGTGCCAGTAGACATGCCCTTGCTGGTTTGGCTGGGAGAGGCACTGTGCTACAGCATCAGAATGCCTTTGTGTGTTCACTTTGTAGATCAAGTAGTACAAATGCCAATTCATTTTCTACCAAGCCCTGTGAATTTAGATGTGCTTTTTCTCTCGCCCACACAAAACACAGCTAAGATTCAGCAACTTGCCTGTCATGTTATGCTAAGAAAAAGTGATAAAAGTGATTCTTGGAAATTCATGTGATTCTGCTAATAGCGATAGCTGATCTACACTCAAATTGGGTTTGTGCTTTTTACAAGTAAGACAAAAGTTTCGTAGGACAGCAGTGAAAAACCCGATGTCCTTGTTGGGAAGGTAAATGATCTAGCATAATACGAAGCTTTTGGAGAGGTTTTTAATTAATTCTTTTCTTATTTCTAATTCTGTAGTTTGTTTCCATGTGCTTTCACCTGGCACAATACTTTGTCCTAGAATATGGGCTGATAAACACGATTTCCATAAGTTACTGGTTTTGCATTTGTAAGTAGTGGAGTAACAAGTTGGTAAAGGGCATCTACTTATGGAAGCAACATAAATACAGCCAGCTTTCTTGAGAGAGCTGTGTTGTAGCTAGAGTCTATCTATATTTTTCAACTCAAAATATTTATTATCAACACTAAGTCAGATGTGATTCCTCCCAAATTGTGTTTGTGTGTTATTTTATTTTTTTCTGGTGGCTTTTGTTTTTAACATGTACTCTCTTGCTGCCTCCTACCTGTTCTTCTTGGCATGATGAATTATACTATACTTGTAAGCAGAAAGCCTGTTGCTGTTGTTAGGGACTGAAACTGGATTTCTGCCTTGTATATAGGATGTCTTGTTTCCTCCTGTGTTAGGATCCAGGCCTTTGAGTAGTTCCATAGTTGTCTCAGCTCTTGTGGATACTTTGGGAGCATGTGGTTCAAGGCATCTTCAGCACTGAGGGTGAAGAGATCAGTGGTGAGGAAGGTCTACTGGTCTCACCAGCTGTTCAGAGATTGTTGAATCAGATTTGAATCTTGTGGTGCAGTCTTTTTCCTCTGCTCAGAAGAAGGTTTAAACAGTTTCTACATAAGTAGAAGTAGGAAATAAAGCAACAACAAAGCACGTTTTGCATTCTGCCAGTATATGCAATTACAGAAAAGCTTCCATGCTGTTCCAGTGGTGAACGTGGAGCTATGCAGATCTCGTTGAGGGCAGAGGAAACTGCCCCCTCTGGGCAGAGAGCTTGCTATACTTTTTGTACTAAAATAACTGCTTGTTAAAAATGCTACTAAATAGTAGTGTTTTGAAGTTAAAGTAGCTGTCCTGTTTGTGATCTTCCAGGTGCTTTTTCTTGTATCTCAAGTTCCCAGAATTTTATGCTGCTTCTGTGAAGTGTTTGATTCATCAAGTACTTGATGCTGTGAGCTGTTCTACAAAAGACCCTCTGTTTCTCGGATTCTTTATATTTATTTGGAACAAGAACAAGTGGTCTACACATAAAGAGGAATGTCCTCATAGCCTTCTTCCCTTGTGCACATTTGAATCAGAATGGCATGTTAATATAATTCGTAATACCACAGTAACAGGTTACAGTAGTATAAACAGCATGACCTTTTAATGTGATCACAGGAAGTAAAATGTGAAATCTATTTTAAAAATGCATCTTTGACTAAGGAAGAGTATGCTTCCTTTTTCTGACAGAAAAAATAACCCATACTAGTTCAGAAGATCTCGGTTCCATTATACTGTGTAGGGCCTGTTTTTTCCGCTGTCTCATGTACAGTCATTTCAGATTGAAGTAGGACTAACTTCTGCCATCCTTGTGTGGAATTGTGCATCCTTGCTCTCGTTGCGCAGGCATAAATGACTAAAGATGGGGGCTACTGGAAAAACAACTCTGACAGAAGAGGTTTTAGTAAGAGGAACTTCTTTTGGAAAGAAGGAGAGGGTGGGTCATTGGAGCAAGAACTGGAAAAATACTACATAGCTTATTAAACAGCCAAAAGACATATACATACATTTTTAAATTTTCTGAATATTTCCAAAAATGGAAGCAAAACAGGGAGAGTTTTAACCAGCAAAGGATGGGGGAGTGGACAGCTACCCAACTCTAGCAAATGTTTTTGTTTATTCCCTTCACATTTTAATAAATTGGAAAGCAACATTGTTACTTTCTTCTTAACATTCTCCGTTGCCAGAAGTTTCACTTTAAATCACAGTTGGTCCCTAGGACTCTGCAGTGCACAGCAGTGCCTGGAGGATGATGTGAACAGGAATCTTGTTTCAACTTGTACAGTGTTTCATTCCCAGTACTGATACCTTCTCAGAATTGGCCTGAGCAGATCTGCCCTTGTACTGTTTCAAAAGTAGTACCGTAACTATGTTAAGGACAACCTGTATTGTGAACCAACAAACCCATCCTCTTTATCCTTGTGTATTACAGCATTATCTGTGGTTGAATTGGTAATGTACTGAAAGATGCAGTGCTGAGTTGGAGGGGCAGTTGGTTGGTTTGCCAGTGAGCAACATCACATAGATGGCTCATTAATCATTTCCCTTTACATGACGGTTGCTTTCAGTTCTTCTACAATAGCCACTCTGATAACTGACACCTATTAACAAACTATGCTTAACAAGCTATGGAAGAGCGTGTGGCAGTCTGGCTCTGGATGGTAGAGGCAAGCAAGAGTGGGTAGTTTGGGCTCAGGGACGGGGAGAGTCTGAGCAGCTCGAGGTTCAAAGCCCCAAGGCAGGCAGCTGCCCTCTCCGGAGGCAGGCTCAGGAATGGGGCTGTTTTCATTGGGTACCCCCAGGTTCTGGGGCTTGTTTGTTCTGTGTCCATCAGACTCATCTTGTTTTCAGTAGAGGTGAAAGACTGGAACAGGAGGTTGAAAATATGTAAAATCTTTACAGCTGCTAAGTTCCTGGATTTATTAGCCGACATGAGAGCATTAGTGGAGAGGTCTAATCTTACAAGTCTTTTTAAAGCTTGTCAAGAAGCAGGCAGAGCAGAAAGACTTCATGGAAACTACTGACTTAGGCCTTATTTGTCATTGATTTCTTGTTTATAATTTGTGTAAAGCTTGCCATTCTTAACCTCTGTTAGGAGCCAAGTCTGCTCTGCTAGGCTCTACTCGATCGCTTTGTACAGTCCAGTGTGCAGGCTGCTTCTCTGTGACTGACAGCAGGAAATTCCTTATTTGCTGTTGTGTCTGCTGAGTTCTTGTCCTCATGAAGTGGGGGTTTTGGGTGGTAAAACTGTTATGTGCTTATTGTCTGTTTAAAAATAGCTAAATAACTTAATATTGCTACCTAGTTAGGAGAAAGCACTCCAACATTCACTGTTTTAATCTTTAGGATTTTCTTGTATTGAAGTCTTAGCTAACAATATGTTCTCCATATAAACCTACCTCTCTACACACAAAATTGTGTCTTGAAATACTTGGAGAAAAATAATCCAATCTTCTAGTAAAAATGCTTTGCCTTCAGCACTGTTAATGTGAGAGGAGGCACTTGTGTGTGATTCTAATTGTCGATAACCTTCATTTGTGGATCAGTGCTCAGAAGCCTTCAGTGTAACAGGGGGCAGAGGAATAGCAAGGGATGTGATAGTGGTGGAGGGTTTTTTTTAAGATACTCAGAAGTTACTGCATTTTATATATTTTTTTTTCTATAAGTGTTCCAGATACATGCTATGACTGCAAGTGAGGGTACGAGAGAGCCACCAAATTATGAAGGATGTTTAGTCAAGACTGATAGCTGGCTCTGACGGACAGCAGTGGGACACGATGAGCAAGAGTGGAGTGGAGCTGCGGGGTGTGGTGCTTTAGGTGCAGATCTGTGTCTGGACTGGTAGGGCAGAGTGTAGGAAGTAATAGGAGTTGTGTATTTCCAGAGAGGATGCTGCCATTCTAGAGATAAAGGTCGCGATAGTTGATGGCTTTGATAAATCAGTTCGTGTTCTCAAAGTAAATTATTTTAAACCAGCACTATTAGTAGATACATGAAGTGGCAAAACTGTTTCTCTTATCTGATCCTTGCAATTTACTTTCACTCACAAATCTTTTTCATTAGCATGAGGAGGATTAAATAGTCCTTTGAAGGCCTAGCTCGTCGAGTTTTGCAGTCTTTTTATATACTGGAGTGCAGAGTGCTAATATATCTTCTGTTAGGATGTCTGTGAAAGTTTATCTTGGTTATGTGATGTGCCTGTTTAACACTGACATTTGTTTTTTAAACTCTCGGTTGCTTTCAGATGGGGAGAAGATGGTCTGCACAGCTGGAGGTGAAAGTTCTTTCTCACTGCAATGACAGTCAAAGTAATATCTAGTAACACAGGGTTGGTTCTGTTAGTTTCTTAAAGTATTGCTTTGCAACCTGGGGAAATAATAAAATACAGAATAAATTTTGGCATTTAAGGTATGGCTGCTTTTGGGTAAGGGAGGGGTTGTGTCTTTCCACAGGAAGTTCTCAGGCTTGTTGGCCATAGGTAGATTTTCTTACACATTGTCTTCTTTGAAGACATACTTTTACTCACCTTTGCTGTGTGAGAACTAAATGCTAACACACACTACAAACTATGCTTATAGGTGGAATGCAGTATTGATATCCACTAGGAGACTTCATGTGCGTTATCATTTGTGTGTGAAGGGCAGCTAGTAAAGCAAAGTGCTCAGAAACCTGCCTCAGATCTAAGTAGCTTGACCTCTCTGAATGCCAGCTCAGTAACCATTACATCTTTGCTGTCAGCATTGAAGGGTTAAGTTTACCTTTCCAAAAAAAAGCATTGATTTTTCTCTTTTTTTTTTCTTAGAACAGTTTACTACTCTGGAAGTAGTTGTGTAAACTTTCAGCTTTAAGTGCAACTTCTTCTGTTAAACCTTGGTGTAAAGCAAAGGTGCCCAATCATTCTCTCCTGGAACCATGTGAAGGCTGGATGGGCTGTTCTGTCCCCGTCATCAACCAGCATGATGTGTAGCCTTGTGTTTGTGGGGAAAGGGGAAATGGCATCAGTGTTTGACTTACCCCCAAAAATGTATTTGGTCCATAGATTGTGAGCTGATCATCTTGGGTTCAGAAGGTGGTAAGCTTTAATATTAAACTGGCTTTGCTACACGTATTAGGTAGTCATGTGAGAAAACAGGAGTATCCTAATTCTGCTTTATCTAACATCTGTTTTCAGCAGTACTGTTTGTTCTCAGCAGGTTTTTGTGTGCATTGCAGTAGCTTGGCAACCTGTAGGTTGCACCATTCAAAGAATTCAGTATGCTTTTAATCATCACTAAAATTTTCCTTTCTAAATTTGAATATTCTAAGTACAGTGAAGTGGGCATCTGTGATTCTAACAGCAACAGCCTCGTTAAACAGATCCCAACTGAAACAAGCTGTTCATGAGAATTTGTAATCCAGTGTCTTTCTTCAAATTTAAGTCCAAAAGTCTTTCTTGAAATTAATTTAAGAAAGAGCAGTTGTAACTTCTTTCTGGGAACAGTATTTAAGCAGTTGCAGCTTCTTAAAGTTCCCAAGTACAGATTTGGGCAGTATGCCGAAAAAACATAACTACTAGAAGCATGACCCTGTTCTGGTTCTGTTGCAGGAGCAAAGCCTCAGTTTGGCCTTGCTTTGCATGCAGAGGCATGAACATGCTTTGTGCAATCCTGTTAATAGTACCATCTCTTTAAACTCGAATCTCATTATGTTAGAAATGGTGAAAAGCTTTTGGTAATGGTGTAATGAGTTTGCTTGGGCAGAACGGATCTTTGGTTCCTTCGCCTGTGTTCTTGCTAACAGCCAACAGGGAAGCATTCTTATGCCATACATTGGAGTTTGCTGGATTTTTGTGTTATACCCTAATTTGTAGTGACAAAACAGAAGAAACCCACTTATGTTCTGGAGCCAGTACCTGTTGTAACATATGGTTTATCATTTTGAATGAACAGGGTTTCTTGATACCAAATAAATCTCCCTCACACTTTTAACTTAAAAAATGCATCTTAAGAAAGCCAGTAAAACAACGTGTGGTACAAACATCTTCAAGGAAATGAAGTTTACCACTCAATAAGATGTACATATATTTTTTTTCCTTTTTTTTTTTTTCTAAATAGGTAACACAGAGTTCACAATTTCCTATTTAACAACTCCTGCCACTTCCTTTCTTGTGTGTTTTAGTACTTCCTTTAGATACGAGCTCAAAACTGAGAATTTTGATGGATCAGTAGAAAGTTGGAAATACGACCGTTGCCTGTCCCATAGTGTTCTAAATACAAAAAATAATACTGATACAGTCTGAATATGTGCCATATCCCAGTCATGATGTGACTTGATTTGCAAATATATTAGAAAGTTTTATTTAGCTTTTAAATTATTGGAGTACCCCACATGAATGATATCATTTATGCAGTGACACCCCTTAACCATGAGAGAAAAAAAAATTTGCTTTAAACTCTTGACTGCAGTTGCTCAGTTTTTCAAAGCAGTAAACAGAGTTTGCTTGCATTAGAACCGAGTCCATTTTCATATTAAACATTTACTGGTATTGCTTTGCTTATTGTTTTAAAGGTTTAACACAGATTTTTCTGTTACAATAGTTTTTCATAGTTGTCTCTAGGAAAAGTGGATTTTAAAATGTGCTTTCACCAATAGAAATATATTTTAAGAAATTATTCTCTTACCTTTCTTGTTTATAAAAATACTAATGAAGTAACTGAAACAATACATATAAACAAAAAACATGATGGCTCAAACATGACTTATTTTGTGAATGCCAATTTTAAATGCACTGTGATAATCCATGTTGCTTCTCATCTTTGGTTCTTCATCACTGATTTACCTGTTCCTGCAGAGTAAGAATCTGGTACATGTAGAGCCACTGTTTTAATTTTTAAATCTGACCATGAATTCATATTCAAGCATGTTTCACACTGTCTTGCTGCTAGTTCTGTCATGTAAGCTCAATGATATTTTAACTGCTGGTGGGACAGTCAGCATTTTGGAAAGTCTCAGCTATGCAATGCAATGTATTCAGCAGATCATGTACCAGAATCTTGAGCTGTCTGGCCAAGATACAGTATTGAATGTACAGTTTGGCTTAAAAAATGCTTTTAATTTCTAGTGCATGTCTTTCATCATCTGAACAAAAATGGCTTCAAAATATCAATCTCCAGGTCACTGTTTCTAAAGCACAGAGGGCTCACAGAAAACCTTCGTGGCAGTTCTGGTGGGTTGTGTTCAAGTCTGTCTCATGCTTTTGCTGCTGAACAGTTCCAGGAGCTACATGAACACTTTTGTGCATTGCTTACTGAAAGCAGAGTTCAGAGCTCTTTAAACAAGGAATACATGTTCATAAGCAAGCAGCTATGAACTAGACCTTTTCTTTTCCTTTCAAGACAGGCTCTTCTGAATGCTCCAGATAGAGAGGAGATTGCCTTTACCTTATCAAATAAGAATATTTGCCTTTATAAATGAAACATTACAGAAAAAATAGTGGTAAGTCTCTAAAGTCTGAATAATCTGTTGCTGTTGCATTTGATATGGTAACACTATTGTGCTGTGAAGGCTAATTTAGAAGGTTTCTGAGAGGGAAATAACCTTTGGAACTCTTATAATATGCAAACTAATTAGAGGTTACAGTGAACACAGCTGTTTCGGCCAAGCTGACTAAGCTAGGAATTCAAATTACTATTTTTAGCCAGCTTATAATGTCTCCAGTTCTCAATGGTACCCATGTTATTACTTTTAAAAATTATGTTACTGTGTATTTATCACAGTGACAGACTAGATACAATAAACATTTTTAGTGCAACCAGTCCCTTACTTTTTAAACCAAACAGTGTGAATATACAGATACAACAGAACACTTCAGGTGGAATCTGGGCTGTGTTACACTGAAATCACCTCTATTACTTGTATGAATTCAAACTGAAAGCCTCCTCAGAGGTAGAGGCACAAGTCCTGGAATGAAGTAATTGCTGTTTTCTGTAAGTTGTTTACATATAGACTGTCTAGCATACATATTGCCCCTTTTCTTGCCCTCTAAGGAAGTTGCCTTTCTCCATTATACAAGAATTTCTTGCATGCTGTTGCTTGAATTCAAAATGCTTTTCTGTTGATCTTTGAGATATGATCATTGTACAGACCCTGTAAAAATTGCTGCAAACTTTATCCTGAAATCTAAATATCATTGCAGTTAACTGTACTTCTGCAGACTATGAAATAACTGCACCAATTTGGAATAAAAATTTGCAAAATGATGCTGATGAAGGTTACTTTGTGAAAAGTGTTCACAGTTCTATGAGATATTGTCAAGATCAACTTCAAAATTACATTCTGAACTAGTTTCTTTTTTTCTAAGGTTTATTTGGTGCTTGCTGCAAAGGTTAATGGATGAGCAGAAGCATTCCTCAGAATCTGTGTACTGAATAGACATACTTCATGCATAAATTTGTTGCTTTAAAAAAAATCAGTCTAATTTTAACATAACATATGGCAAGTTGGTGTCTAAAACTGCTTTAACAGACTGTACTTTCTAAAGGCACATATAACTAGTTTAACTTGAGATAAGAATTAAGTCCTAGAAAAACATGAATAGCTTGCTTACCCTATCCTCTAAATTACAGTAGATAAGGTCTGAGTTTAGATTCAGTCAGAGTTGGATGCAGAAAATGATGCTTGCAAATGAATCCTGTTTTCACTTCTGTTTTTCCTGATGGTAAGAGACTGTCAGACCAACTCAAATCAAGAAAATAAAAATCAGGCAAACTCCAGAAGTTCTGATTCCTAAGTAATAATCCTTTTGTTTCTGGTTTTGTGTCATCATGGAAAATAGGCCATTGACAATTAATCTAGAAGTGCTTTTGTGTTTAGGAAGAATTTCTCACCAAAAATGTAAAGGAAATGCATGATTTCCAGGCCTGGCTCCCAGGCTCTGTGCGATGCCTGATTCCATGGACAATTCTTTTTTCTATAGCACTAATGATGGGGAAGAAGGGGAGCTAATCTAAAACCTTCTTCCCATGCCTCTAGGGGACCAAGGAAGACAAAAGCATTCCTACAAGGGCCTCAAAAAATTGCTCAGAGAAGCAGCCTCCCTTCTGAAAGGAGAAATATAGAGTTGTTCCAACACAGCTGTCAACCCAAGAGCATTACAGTGAAGTGGTTGGATTCCTAAAATGGTAGTGAGAAACACTGACTCCTAAGTTAGAAACCTAATGAGTTCGAGCATTGTGGATGAAAACTAATCTGCTTGGAGAACACAGGCAGCATCCATAATAGCAACCAGGAGGTGTCTTCTGACTGTCTTCCATGGGTGACTTCCTTAACTGGTGCATTTGCACTGCTCTTGAGGGAGGACACAACTGACTGTAATATGTGATATTTTCATTGTAAGCCCTAGAAAGATACCTTGGTAGTTTCAAGTCTCTAATGAACTTGCAAAGGATTATGTGTGTGCATCTTCTTACACACAGCCCATCTCCCCCCTTTGTATGCAAATTCTAATGCCGTGTTAACAGCATAACCAAAATGGATTGGTGATAGATCTTGGAGTGTACAAAGTCTTCTGCTTTCCCTATTATTCATTGCATTGACTGTGGTTTCTGGGAAGTATTGTAAGATGCCAAGTCAAGTTGTTGAATTTGTAGAGCTTGATAAGTAAATAGGAGAACAACTCTGGAGCTCTGTAGAAACTCAGATTTTCTGTTTTCAGGCACGTCCAGCACTGTGAGACCTCTCTGACACTGCTGAAGTTTTTGCTTTTGCTCAAATTGTCTCTATGTAGCCATCTCTCATTCCGCTTAGTTTTTAATATTAATTTTCAGCACCCACCAAAACTTCTGAGGTCATCTGTTTCCTGTTTTCAAGTAGTATTTGTAAACAGTCTTTGGTCTTTGTTACTGGTAACTGATGACCACCACTTTGATGTAGCTACAGCACTATGAGAGAGAGATGAATGTTTTTTTCTATCTGAACCCCATCACCCATCTACAGCAGGAAGCAGGGTTGCAGAGCAAACTGAAAACTGCATAAAGCATGTTCCTGCTTGCTGAATCCAGGGTTAGAAATCCTGGTGATCTTATTCAGGGGATCAGATGCCCTACAAGGAATTGTTCTGGTGCTAAATGTGTGGGTATAAAATCAAACTCTGAAAAACAGCAGCTCTGTGTTTCTTCTTTTTACCGCTAGGAGACTGCTCAAAGAAACAGCTGTGCTTTCTCTGACCTGGTTAGGGTTTGCCTGGAGGATTAGAACTATAAAATACCCTAAAGCTTGGCAAATAAATTTTTTTACCCCTACTGGATAGGCAAAATGATGGATTTAGGAAAGATGATGACTTTGTAGTAGATGTCAATTTTACCCACATCACAAGTGTTTGCTAAGGTCTTGTGTATTTTGTAGATACTTCACCTGTCCCTTAGAGCCACTTCATGGCCATACTGCTAACTAAAATCCCTTGTACTTCATGGATGCTACCTAATTAGTTTCAATTAGGGAGAAAAGGGAAAGCTAATCAGTGGGTGAAGTTGTATTCCCAGTTTATTTGTGGTTGGTGTTTTGGGACAGCTGTATAAACAAACTCCTTGTCATTTTCCTTACATTCTTTCCCAGGATTGGCCTCTGGTTCAGAAGTGGGCTCATACTTTGTGCTGTCAGCTTCTGTGCTCTGGCTTCCCTGCAAAATTACCTTCCCCTGAGGGAGGGAACATGATACATGTAGGGTACCAGCTGAAACGCCTGGGAAGCACCGTTTGTTTGGACGCTGGGGTTTGTGTTATGCTTTCACAGATGATTTTATCACCACATCAGGAGAGTGGCTGTGAGTTTCTTGTTTGGGCCATGTTGTGGAAACATACTGTGTGGCAGAGCTGCATCCTTTACGCTTACAGCAGTGGCTTACTGAAATGTTGTTCTAGTGCTGACTTCGTTCTTCTCTGGTGGTCTCTGTTTGTGGTGTGTGCCACGCAATTAGATCTCTGTCTCACCTGTGATATCTTAATTTGAAAATGACCTTGACAAAGTTAAGATCCTGGGGAATTGTAGCCTGTCCTTTTCTCTTTGAAAGTTCTATTGTTTTAAGAAGTTCTGTGTGTTATTGATGAGCACATATCGATGCAGATAAGCAATACTGGACTCAAGTGACCAATATTTTTAAGATGCCAGTTAGGTGTGTTTAACTTGTCTTCTATTAAAGGATGAAATAATGCTATCGTAGCTCTGCAACTGTGTAAGTTTAAACTGCTGATAAGACGAAAGCATAATTGTTGGCATTTTTTAAAGACAAATATCTTAATATTTATAATCTTACTCTGTTTCTGTAAAATACTTGTGAGCGAAGTGACTGTGGTGTTTGTCTGTTCAGCAGCTGAAGTGCTGTGCTGTTTGTTTGGCTTTTAGTCAACATACTTTCCAGGAAAAGGTGAAAGGACACAAATACCACAGGCAACTTTCATTTGTAGTTCAGTGAATGTGAAGTGTGTGTTTTAATCTAAAATGAAGTTTTTTTAAAAAAAACTTAAGAGGCTTAGTAGGAAGACGCAAACTTCAGCTCCTCAACTATGCAGGGCTGCTTGCTTTCAAACTTGGCAGGTGTGATATCAAGATCACAGAACTTGTTCTGTGTTTGGATGCTCTGGGTCCTTTGGTAATTGCAGTCCTTCTGTTCCATGCAGTTCATTAGATGAGCATGTTAATTGTCTGCCCAGCTGATTTAGAGGGCCTTAAACAGTGACAGTAGATCCAATACTGAACAACTGCCTGGAGCCTCTCTTTAGGCAGAAGATTATATTGTCCTTCCATATTGGTACAATACCTGGTACCTTAGGAGCCTCTCAAATTCCTTGTTAGCAGTAGTAATAAAAATGCCAGATATTCTGAACATTTATATT
Source organism: Aegotheles bennettii (assembly GCA_013398125.1). Lineage (NCBI taxonomy): Eukaryota > Metazoa > Chordata > Aves > Caprimulgiformes > Aegothelidae > Aegotheles > Aegotheles bennettii. Next base: position 222,393 of record VZRW01000780.1, read on the forward strand.
CTGTTTAGTGGGCAGTATGCCAGCATGTCTAAGTAAATAGAAGAGCAGGATGTGTTCAGAACCAAAAGCCTTATAGCAGACACACACTGAGGTCAAAAATGGGAGATAAGGAAAAAGAATCCGTAAAGATTGAGCTTTTAACTGATAAGACCTTAAATCTGTTGCCTTGATGAGGGCACTCAGGGTGGTGGTAGTGATGGAAGTGGTGTCAGTTCAGATGCCAGGCCAAGTTTAAATTCTGAAACAGTTAAAGGATCTCTTGTATAACTAAAAAAAACCCAAACAAACGTGAGTCTTAAATACATGATGAGAATCTAGCAACAGTAGTTACATGAGGAAAGAAAAGATTTAAAAAACATTCAACCCACCTCAACAAACAAACCTACAGCTTATAAGCCCAAAGGTGACTTTTTGTTGTATTTATCAAAATTAAGGAGACATTTTGTCGAAGTGGACACCTGGAGGAGAGGGGAGAAGAACTTCAGACAGGGTCTGGTAATGATTTTCAATGCTTACTACTGTTGTCATACAGCTGAAAGGAATTACAAGTATCATTATTAGCAAGTTGTTCCTGCACCAGAGCCCACGCTCTGACACCCTGTACCTGTACAGATCGAATCACACGTGCCTTCTGTGTTGAGAGAGGATGGTAAGTTATTAAATGGAACTGTGTGCCTGTGTTCGTTTACAGGAACATTCTTCTGCTTCAGGATTTTAAACATCCTTGTTTCAGTGGACTGAAATCAATTTACAGGAAGTCGGGCTCAACTGATTCACTTTCTGCATATTGATTCCTGCCCAAAGTGAAACTTCTAATATTAACAAAGCATGAGTGGTGTTTTTTTTTCCAGACACCACTTGAAATGACTGAAAATAATAAAGCCTTTCTTCTTATTCTCATGGGTTGGTTGGTTTGGTTTTTTTTAAAGATGAGGTCTTTAAGAAGACCTCATTCTAATAAGAATGAACCTGGGTAATTCCTGTAATGGTGATGAAGTTTACAACTGGTTTGTGCTTATCTAGAACAAGAATTCTTACTCTTTTCCAACCTTTATTTCAGTACCTTGTCTTGATCTTCTGAAGATAAATTAGCCACTGCCTGATAGAAAACCCGTTTTCAGGGCTCCAAGAATAGGCTATCCATTTGTCAATCATGACAGGTAAAGAACCACCACCTGATGATAAGTCCTGAAACAGGCTGAAAAACTTAAAGGATAATATTTCAGTTTATTTCTTCTGTTTCTTTGATTCTTTTCTGTTGAGACTTAGGGATTTCATCCATCAAATTACCTGGTTAAATTCAGAACAAAATCTAGATTTTAGTTTGCTGATCCTGACTAAAGATGAAGTGGGTTTTCATAGTTTGATCAAATGCGTGTTACATAAAAATGTTTTATCCTCCTACCAAAGAGTCTTTGGATAAAACTGTTACAGATTAAACCATGTCAACATGGCATTGCCTTCTGCTATCTTTTAGTAAATAGGACTCTGCTTACTGAGAGATACAGTGGCAATTGGCTGCTGTTAGACAGCTGTTAGGAAGTTTTTAATCTCATGTTTATTGTAGATTTTTACAAAAGAAATTATTTCTATAAGCCAAGTATTAAATTTTTAAAAAAGTTGGAAATTCATCCATGAGTGCCAGCTGTTACTGGCGGTATTACCAGTGCAAACCAGGCTGACTGGCTTTCATCTGAAGTCTTCTGCCCTTGTTCTAGCACAATCCGTGAAATTGTTTAAACAAAATATTATCTCAAGCCTTTTAAAAAGACTGCTTTTCATTTTTCTGTGCAGAACACTGGACTTTATAAATGAGCCAGGCGTTCTGGATTTATACTTTGAACTTCTAGTACTGAACTTCAGTGTTCAATGCACGTTAATTGGTGTTAATAGACCAGTGCTCAGATTGGTATGTTAACCTGAGCTGCTTTCTGAGACCTGCGTAAATGAATTTAAATACTTCAGAGTCTGGCATGTGTTTGAAAATATTTGCATACTTTAGAGGGAATTAAGGGGGAGGGAGGGGCGGGGTGGAAATATGTAGCTGCCAAACCCAACTTCTACTTTAAAATATCAGTGACTGATGACGATGAAAATGAACAGTGTACCCATACAAATGATGAAACAGTGAGCAAGAAGTGATGTTGGAGCAGATGGTTTGAGACTCGCTGTATCACTTTGCAAAACTTGCTGAAAAGGTGGCACTAAAAAAGCAAGAGGGTCTTATATTTTCTTATTTATTAATTAATCAAATGAGCTCACTTATTTTATGATTAAATGGTGATTAAACAATTATGCAGGAATTTTGGGGTTATTAACACTGTGTGTGGTATCTCTGAAAGACAGTAGAGGATTCTGAGTGAATATAAATAAAAAGTCTTTCAATGGTTCCTGTTTCATGAAGTAGGAGATCCCTTTGGGAAACTGTAAACTGCAGTGGTTCCAAGGGCATCTCTTGTCCTTTTGTTTCCAGTTTGCAACTTCTCATTTGTAGCTTATCTAAACTCTAGAAAATATCTTGGTTATGCAGCACAATGATCTGGTTTTGCTGTGAAAAGGTGTGAGGAGCAGCTTTTCTCATCCCTCCCTCACCTTCTAGTACAGGCTTTATGTCTTTTTCTTTTTTCCTCCCCTCCCCATCCTCCCTGAAGCCTACAAAGTCTACACACGTGGTCTTTACCTTGTTGGGTTTGGGGGTTTTTGTGGTGGTAGCTCTGTAAAAGCTTTAATGCTGTTAGGTGGCTCATGAGATGTCAGAATGAAAATATCATATAACTAGGAAAGGAGGACTGTTCATAACCACAGTTGTCAGTTAATGAAGCCTGCAATACCTTACAGGCCAGGAATTGCACATTTTTAAACTGATACAAAACCCATACTGCAAACATACTAAGGTCTGGATTTGCTTCACAGACTAAATTCCTTTAGGAGTTACGTAGATATCTGGGCTGTCAGATGCACCAGTCTATTTGAGATGAAGTTAAACCAAACCTCTCTGTCTGGAGACTTCTAATGTTTGGGCAAGTCAGGATCTGGATCTCATCTCCACGATTATTTTTCTTACAGGAAAAGAGTAACTGAGTTAGAACCTCTTGACACTTTAATGAGACTGTGGTTTATTTCCTGGCACTGACTTTGTTTGATGATACAGATAGCAGAGCTTTTATTTTGCACAACAGCTGTCAAGAAGAAGCCATTTCATCTTCTCAAAAGTTTCTGTGTTTCTGATAACGTCTAAGATGCACTTCTGGGGACTAGCTGGGAAGAAAAATAGAGATGGACATGAGGAAGAAGGGAACTTCACTTGTTTTCTTACACTGACCCTCCATTCAGTTGTTTCCTGTTTTGGCAGTGAGTACATGGCTACAAACAGCAGAAGTAGAGTGTTCCTGCCAGCTACTCTGAACTTCTTCTGTTATGGGTCATAAATTTCAAGGACAAACTGTATTTTGAACTTAGTGAAATTTGAGAAGTCTCATGTAATTCTTTAATATTAAAGTTTAATCTTTGATCACCCTGACCCTGCTGCAACCCTCAAAAAAATCAGGACTGAAAAGTCAGCTTTTACTCACTGCAGATAACAACATTGAGGCAATGCGAGAATCTGAACAGCCGAGTTCTGCAGAACTGCTCTGATCTGTTCTACAGCACTGTCTTCCTTTTGACAACATGCAAAATAAATAAACTGTTAAAAATTGGAAATGGCACGAGTCTATGGCTTTCTGCCTTCTGGAAGTACATACCCAAGTTAAGAACCATTCAGGTGCAAGTGTTTCAATGTGCATTTACAGTGTTTGGCTATCTACATGATGAAGTGAGTACAATGAAATACTGCAGGATTTACTTTCATAATTCTTAAATTTCTACAGTTAAGCATGTTGAAACTAGTCAGTGGGGAGACACCATCTGTAATATTTGCTAGCTAGTAATAAATGTGGGCCCAGAAAGAAGAGTGCACTTTCCCACGTGTTGATATGATTTAATAACACAATCATGCCCAGTTTACATTCTCCTGGGGGGTTATTTCCGTTCTTACAACCAGCTGACTGGAGTCAGAGACGCTGCTTACGCTGTGTTGCTATAACCTGTTCCAGATTGCCCACATAGTGCTGAATTAGCAAGGGGCTTTCTAGGAAAACCATGTTGCAACTGTGTGATAGTTTTTTTATTTTGTTTTTTTTTAACTCATGTAATAGCAGTGTTGAACTTTAAACAAGCCTGTCCCTTTCTCTCTCTCCATGCTATCTGACGTCAGGAGAAAGCTCAGCCTAGTAGCCAGCTGGGGTTTTTTTGAGGGAGATTGATAGGCAAATTGATACTAGCATATTTTACTTGAAAGCAAAACTGAGAGACTAGATAAAATGTTTTAAGAGGGTATTAAAATCTACATTTATTTTGTTTATCTGGCTAAAATTCTGCAGCTTGTTGTTAATGCTATGTGATGTAATTGTCTGTTTATTTATCTCATCTTTAGATGACCTTGTTACCTACAAGTTACATTCTCATTTCTTGTCTCTGTCCAAATATCCTGATGTGAAGTTTAATGTAGGATAAGAAATCCAATCTTCCTTGTCAAAGTAGGTTGAATGAACAGTTGATCTGTGCATGCTTTATATCTTAGCAAGGTTCTTTTGTTGAGGAGTCGTTTCACTGCTTCTCAATGACCCAGTTTGCTCCCTTACACGCCAAATCTGAAGACCTTTTCCCATTTGTGTAAAGCAGCTGTTTATTGTGGATCTCTTAGTACTACCTGTTTTTCTTGTGGTCTTCTGTACAGGTCTTTGCCACCTCATATAATTGTAGGGGTATTTCCATTCTGAAATCAGCCTGTAATGACATCTCAGGAAACAGCAGCTTTCACTTGACCTTACTGTAACTAGATTATTTTTTTTTACTATTCCACCTTTTACAGCAGTGTCATCATTTTTTTCAGTGCTAGCTTTAAGAGGAAACATGCTTTTTTCTTTTAAAGCTCTTAAGCTAAAATTACTTTTTAATTTAAGTCTTTATATACCTGGAGTGAATTGCTTTCCTTAGTGTGACTGCCTCAGTAGCTAGATTACCATGCGCTTCTGTAGCCCGTGATAAGATCTTGGCAATTGCTGCTTCCCATAGCAACAGAACTGTTAAAATATATCATTATCTCCTCGTCTGAGCTACTCCAGAGTTTATGGTGTAATAAAATAGTGTGATCAAATTGAGGCCTGCTGCGAAGATCCCCGGGAGCCTTTCTGTTGAATCTGAAGGCCTTTAGACTGGGCATTTATTTTCTCTTCTGGAAACATTGACATTCAAATCTATGCAATATTGCATATGTGCTTGAATGACTGATGTCTCGAACACCTCTTCATGTGATCTTACCTAATACTTATTTGAAGATTTTGGCGTCTGTCTTCACTTTCTTAATCTCCCGTTGGTGTCTGAACCAGAGTAGTCAGATGTGCTGTTGGGCTAAGAGTTTACATATGGCAGTGACAGTGTAGTGCAGGGCAAGTGGTCAGGGCAAGCAGGGAGGTTTGCAGAAAATGCTTCTTTAGCAAAGGGAATTGAAAGACACAGGACTCCAGAGGAGTTATGGGTCAGGAGACTGAATTGAGGGTATTTTTCTGAAGGTTAGGAGGAATGGAAAGAAAAGGCTGTGGGCTGCAGAGCGAGTCACTAGTGTTAGGTTTCTGGCAGAGGGAAGGGAGGAAGGGTCGGGCATTCTGGTACAGAAGGCTCTGGGAGAAGGGGCTGAGAGCCACCATGAGCACTTCTTCCTGACTAACATCTGTAGGAATCTGGAAGGTAAGGCTGTGCTCATGGCACTGATTGCTTTTTTCTGAACAACGCAGCCATCTGCCCTCGCATTCTGTGTCCTTTCTTTGTGGCAGAAAATGTGATGCTGTCAGGTCAAGCGGAACCCATTTGTGCAACTAGGAGCAACCTTCTCCTGTAAAGCACTAAAAAACTTCTTATTCCAGTCACTGCTGCAAATTAACAATGACAAGAACTTTCCGTTTGAAGAACAGTGCTTCAGCAGACTTCCTTTTTCCACCCCTGAAGTTTTTGGGGCTATTTGCACAGAGTACAGGACTTCAAACCAGGAGATGAGTGGCATGGAATGACTCATGCTCAAAACCAGAAGCATTTGACTTTGGAAAACTGACTTCAGTTCTAGCTCTTCCTCTTTAAAGTTTTATATTGCACGACCTTTTAAATGAAATGCTGAGCTTCCTTTTTGAATGGCAGGATCTCTGCAGCGTGACTATGAGTGTGATTCAAGAAGGTGTTTCATAACTTTGCCGTGTGTCCATCCGCTAACTTCAGTTCTCATGACATCACTGGCTTCAGGTTTCTCATAGCATGATAATTACGTGCCTTGAATGAGCATTTCTCCAGCATGGAGATCCTGTAGTACTATTATTTACATGTTCTGAAACCGCCCTAACACCGGTGAGCATCAGCAGTTGGGTGACTCTGACAATAAGCAATAGCAGAAGTTTTTGGGGAATGTACAAGAACGCCTGTGACATGGCCATTTTACACAACTTGGCACCAGATTGTTTCTCTCCAATGATTTCTCTGTTGAAGGCAATCTGATTTCCACTGAAGTGGAAGTGATCGTAGGGGTTTTTGCCACTTCGGATGTTCTAGCAACTGCTATAGCAAAAAAGCAAACAAACAAACAAACAAATAAACCAACACCAAAACTCCAAACCACTTTTCACCCATATTGCTGAGAAGAGTATGCCCCGTCTTTCCAGGCACTAAGGTCCAGGCATGTCCCCAGGATTTTCTGTGTTACTGGTGTTCATTACTTGGGAAATGAAGTGGCATGTGTTAGTTGGATTTCATACAAGGCAGCAGCTTACCTGTTGCCATATCTAGGTCCCTTGCTTTATTACCACACCCACCCCATTTTTTTCCCTGTTTGTTAAAATGTGCTTCGGAAATATATTTTGCTTTTGAAATTGTCTATGTTTCTGGAAGGTACATGGGTAGCTTCTTTCTTTTTGTGTTTTCTGTGCCTATGGGAGTTACTCATCTCCTAGAAGTCCCTTATTCTTTCAGTACAGGCATTGGAGCATCTTTAAAAGATCTAATATTTGGTAGCGAGGTAATAGCTGGCTTTCTATTCCCTGAACAATAAATTACCAGTTTCAAATCCTTAAATATGTGATGTTGGTATTTGAATCTGTGGAACTCTTCAAGCCTGGGAGTAGTGTGTCTGTGCACATGCACATGTATGCTTAGATCTGATCTTTTTTTATACTGGAATACCTTTGTATTATTCACTTTCTGTAATGAAGTCTTTCATCTGTTTCCTTCTTTATAAGAGGGGACAGTTCTGTTCAAATCTGTTAATGCCACGAAAGGAGACACTGTAGATTAGTGCTGCTGCTAATTTAACCCAATATTAACAGCAAAAGTGCCTAAGGGTCTTTTGGTTTGCTTTGCATTTTGCTGCTGTTGGTTTTTTACTATAGATCCTAAGTGGTGGGGTGGTTATGTTGTTTTTTCTGTTCGGTTTTTTTTTTTTAACACTTAAAAACTAACGTGTAGGCTCTATGGGAAATGTGGTTAGAGATCTAGAAAACCATTTTTCCTACATCCCTGGGTTTGTTTCTTGTTAATCCTGTACAGTCAGCACAGAAGAAGAATAAACCCCTGCAAAAGACAAAGTCACCAACCTAGTGTCGGAGACAAATTTATGAAAACACCCATTTTAGCTGCCTCGTGTTTGAGATATTAGACTGTGGCAGTCAAGATCATATTCTCCAGACTGCATTCTTCATAATCAGAAATACTGGCAGCCATGTGTTTAGTTATAAAAAGATAGCAGCTGATGTCAGGGCTTATTTCAGTGCCATTTCGGAATACTGTACTAATTTTGAGCAGGTATACATAAACTAGAAATCTTCTCTTCACACGTAGCATTCAGGGTAAATTGATATGTCTGAATAATGGGGTAGAGAAAGATGAACAAGTAAGAAGCTGCAATAGATAGCCTGCTTTGAAAAAGTAAAGTACAGTCCTCAGCACTGTACAGTTCTTTGTGCAAAACTGAGAGGAACTGAAACAGTTTGGTTTGGCCTGTGTATTAGGGATTAGATTTTGCTGGTATAAAATCCTCCTGTTCTGATATTACAGAGCTACCACAATTTGAACTGGAGCCTGAGCTAATTTGAAACTATTAATAGAGGAGTACCCAGCCTTTCTGTGCAAGTGATCTGCGTCACAAGCAGCCCCCGAGTGCACTCACTTCATGTGCACAGAGACCTGTGCTCTGGTCACACTGGGTGTGGATCAACACCATGCTCAAATATAACTGTATCTGGACAGGTGATTAATATTAAACTCCGCTTCATTTGGTTGACTATATTTAACAAAATTAATTTCATCTAATGAAAGAAGACTCATTTAGCTCTAAAATTTATTTTTAATGATGATTTTTTTAGTGGCCTCGGGAATAGGTTCATTTGTTCATTTCATTCATGTATGTGCACAATGCCTGTCTGAGGATTTCTTAATTATGCTATTGAAATATCAGTTCTACAGTAAATGCATTCCTTCAGTTTCCATTCATTTCAGTTAAATCTGACAGCTTCTCCCTGAAGTTCCTGGTGCTATAATTTTTAAGAATTGTGTGTTTATGCAGTATTTATTTACAATGTGAAGTTCTGCTTCTACAAATCGAGACTAATGTCTGAGGACAGCAGAGTGTTTTTATTATAACTTGAAATTGTCTCAGGTAGCTGAGCTATTAAATGCATCTGAAAAAAACACCTGAAAGAAACCCTAGTTAGATGCTTTAGGTGATATATCTGTTTTAGTTGAGCCTGCAAATAGGATACAAGTAACTTTTGCCATTTGCAGCTTTGTGACATCTTGCTGATCACTCCAGGTTAAGATGGAAGCAATCTTGGACGAGTCACCACTCTGTGCATGTGTTTGACACCAAGGAGTAGATAAGGTTTTTTTCTATCTCAGTGAATATTTTCTAATTGTTGCTGAGTCAGAAGTACAATTTATAGTTTTACTGATATGGAAACAATTGCCTAAAGCAGCTTATATGAAAGTGCTTTGGAGCAGAGTCCCTGCTCCATCAGAAGTGTAAAGGCATGATGTCTGGTAAATATTCTGCTACTTTATTATGCAGGCTAATATTATTTTAACACACAAATAATGTTAGTATTGTATTATGATAAATTTAAACTCAGTTCTTAAGGTGAAGTGCTTTCTATCCCTAACTCCCACCACATGAAGATATGAAGTCTTAAAATAGCTAGTGGTATGATGATAATAGATGGATTCATATCTAAGACTTTTTTGTTATTTTTGTTTTGTTTCAGGACATCAGGCATGAAGCCAGTGATTTTCCATGTAAAGTGGCCAAACATCCCAGAAACAAAAATAGAAATAGGTACAGAGATGTCAGCCCCTGTAAGTACACTTTCTTTTCCATTGTTTGTAACAGACTGTTGACCTCTAATGACTTCTTCTAACAGCTAAATGTTCTCTGTAAGAACAGGATTTCTACTAGATGAATATGCATCCAAGACAGTTCTTTTTGTTAATATATTAGTTATGAGATAGATGTCATGGCCTGCCATTATAGCCATAGGATTATACTAGAGCAGCACACAGTAGAAGAGTGGGGGGTGAAATAGCACTAAGAAAATTGCAAGTATCCTTTCTGTTGCACTAGACTTAGTAGAGCATCCTCCTAGTCAATATAGCATAACTGTGCCCCTGTTGGGAGATGGAGAAGAGTCTGGCATGCTCTGCTTCTGAGGTGCAATAGAGACTGCAATGACAAAAACACACAGAGCACAGAGAAGTACAGGACTGTAGTTAAATGGTCAGCAAATAATACTTAATGTATCAGACACTAAAGAAAGCTCACAGCTGGTTTGCTAACCTGCCTTCTCTGCACTGAATGGCAATGCCTGTTCTGAGACTTCCTTCCCTCTTCAGGAGTGCAGCACTGGCACCTGTTTTAAATGCGTAGTTTCTATAGGCTCTGTCACTGGGCAAGTGTCTGTCTTCTGCTCAAAGACAAGAGTATTATTGTATATCAGGGAACTTCTGTAACTTTTAGCCACTAAGGACAGAAGTCTTTGGGGCAACTCCCTAGGAACAATGATGTTGCACATAGTTTGCTTTACTAAGCAGTTCTAATATTTGGGGTTGTGAGTAACAAATGATCCCTTTTGCCTGTAGATAATCCTGCTTCCGATCTGTTTGGCTTTCTTGCAAAATGTGGGAACTCTTGTATGTGGTTTTTTTTGTTGGTGGTTTGTTTTTTTAATCCTAAATGGAGCAAGCTGAGACTAACAAAAGAGCAATGAAATTACATTTGCTGTAATTCTTGAATTTTGATCATTCTTTCTGTACATTAAGGTGTGGTTGAGTTGGGAAAAGGAGCTAAATGTCTATAAGAATAAGAACGCTGTTCTATTTGTCCAGTATATGTTTAGGCAAGCCTTTAACAACCTTGAACAAGCTGGGTTTAAGTGTTTAAACTGCAAAAGATAAGCAGTTGTGTAATTAGATTTATTTAAAAACAGTAACTCAATAACTGTACAAATAGGTCAGTGTGGTCTGGTTTGCTAATTACTGTTGTGATTATTTGAGATGCAAATACTGTCATTCTTGCAATGTATTCTTAGAAGGTGGAGTGCAACTTATCCTCACTGCTCTGCTATAGTGCTGTTCTTGTAGTACCTAAATTGTATTTCCAGAGTTACAAGCACCAGTGAACATCTCTGTGCTAAGTGTGATTAAGTTCTTTTCATTCTTCAGGACAATTCAGCTTTTTTGATCCTAACATCTGATGAAGTTGTGCATGGATTGTGCTGTGTTGCATATACATTAACCAGTGTTTTCTAATTATGCTGCAGTTGATCACAGTCGAATTAAGCTAAACCAAGGTGACAATGACTATATCAATGCTAGTTTGATAAAAATGGAAGAGGCCCAAAGGAGCTACATCCTTACCCAGGTAATTGCTGGCAGTGGATAATAAAAATCATATGATGATTTGAGTTGTTTTTCATGGGTTTTCTTTAGCCTTATTAGGTTTGTTTTCTTTATTGTAAAGCTAGTTAAGTGTATATAAACACCTTTGTGTATATATAAACATACAAACAGAACAATTTTACAGAAATGCTACCTATTTCTTCCTGCTTCCTGTCCACACTGACTGACGTCTTGCAGAGTATTTTGGCCACTTTGTGTATTTTACTTTAGACCCACCTAGACTAGAAGCTAATATATTTCTGGAAATCTGCTTGTTGGCTTATGACAAGTGACATTTAGATGGGGTTGAAATGACTCACACTTCTACATGGAAGGTCAGCACAAAGGCTTCAGACCAGTAGTCTTAAGTTGCCTGATAAATTCTCTGAACAGAGATGAACCTCACTTAATGGCAGGGCTTCACATTTATGTAACTATATGCATGAACTTCAAGATGTTCAAAATCAATTTGAAATAACATACTTTAAATATAATGGGTATTTACATGTTCTGCTGAGTGGGGCAGAAGTTAACTAAAATATATTAGGGAATTTCTTGCACCTGATCTTCTGTTTCAAAGAAGCAGTTTGCTTCACCACCTATTTCTTGTTAAACATCCTTCTGAAAGTGATGTTATTGTAGTATTTACAAACAGCCTACATCCTAATAACACAACTTCCAAAAGCTCTGAGTTGGGCAGTGCTGATGCTTCTACCTTTAATGTAAAAGTTATGAATACAGACTTTAATGATGGGCATTTTGGGGAAGTGGCTTTTTTCACTGGGTCTGTGAATTGCACACATATCTATAGAAGAGATTTAAAAATTCCCAGATACCCTGTTGTCTCATTCTGAGAGCTAGCAACTATGCCAGAATTGTTGTTTGTCCTAAATGTTCAGTTCCCTGGAGACTGCCCTGATCTCTAATCTTGACTTTTTTTTTCTTACCCCTTCCTCTTGCACTTCAGATAAAGGTAGACTGGGATTTATGTTCTCAAGCATCAGCTCTTCCTTCCTGTTTCTAGAGAATAAAGATAAATCTTCTAAGGAAGAAGTGGACAGTTCAATATGAAAATGATTCTGTGCACACAGCTCTTACTCAGGACAGGGGAGGGTGATCATAGGGTTGAACTGGTATGTGGAATAGAGAAATGTGCAGCTAGCTGGCACTAGTTATCTATTCTGATCCAGAGTTTAATGGATTAGAATGGCTTTATTTAAATCCAGTCATTCTTCCTGAGGACCCTGGGCTGTTGTTTTGTTCCAACAAAAGGGATGTATAGCAAATATGAGAGGCACAATGGTGCTGGTTTGTGTTGCCCAAAATTCAGAGCAATGGTTTTGGAGTAGAAAATATCAAAGGAACATAGCACAAACAAAAAGTTGTAAGGAAATCTACTTCTTGAGTAGCTAGTACAGGAGTTACCATTTTGTTCAGTCTCAAAGCAGATCCACGAAGATTCTGGAAAACCATGCAATTGTTACTGATCTGGCATTGTTTCAGTCTTTTGAATGTTTGTCCATTCAGTCTAGTAATTTTCAAGTATGATGATTATGATTACAACAATGATGTCTTGCAGAGTAGTTCAACATAGATGTTAATTCTGCCCTTAGTCAGTGAGGTTTTATTTCCCTGTTCTGTGCATACCTTTCCTAAGAAAATTCTCTCAGCATTTTTCACTCCCAGTTCTCTTCTCGCAAATGAGACTGTACTTCTCTCTTCCTGCTACGCATGGGGGAAAAGATTAACCATGGTTTCATGGGTAAATTCATAGTGGGAAAATGGAACTTAAAGCTGTATCACTGCATTTTTTTTTACAGTTTGAAATGAGAAGTTGCTTGTTACTAGTCTAAATTTATTGCCTAGTGCAGTAACTTTTACTGGGGAACATTGCACTGACATTAACAGAAAATAATGCTTATTCCTGGGGATTCTGTCTCTGCAGGGACCTTTGCCAAATACTTGTGGTCACTTCTGGGAGATGGTTTGGGAACAGAAAAGCCGTGGCGTTGTCATGTTGAACAGAGTGATGGAAAAGGGATCTGTAAGTACTTACCCAGTTCTAGCTATGTGTTCATTGCATATTCATGCCTTTTCTTTTTAAAAAAACAAAACCCAACCAGGGTTGAACAGGGAGGGCTTGGAGAGATAATGACCATCAGTAATTTTATCTAAGAAATTATGCCTAGAATTGAATACGTGGTGAACTGATCTTAGTGCAGTCACAAAATTACTCAGTTTGTAATTGCAGGTCTTAATTTCTTCTGAATTTGGATGAAATAAGGCATCAGCACAGTACAGCTTTCTACACAAATGAATATTTGGTCTCTACTGCTAAGCTAGGTATCTGAATGTTGTTCTTTTCAGTGTATGCAGATTGCACCTCCCAAAAAGTCATTTACATCACATGTTCATTCGCAGGCATTATGAAAAGGTTTTGAAGTAGTTACAGAGGCACTTTGACTCCAAACTGCCTTCATGCAATAAGAACTCTGATTATTAAATGTATCAACTAGGCATATTGTTTCTCCACCAGTGTCATTGTTTTACAAAAGACATTAGAGGTATGAGGAGAACGGGGGTGCAATTTAAAGTATTTCTCCTGGTATCTATAATCTTAAGCAATAACCTGAGTGATGTGGAACCAGCTGCTAAATCAGTGCTTTGCATGCTAGGACAAGTGTGGTGAGCTAAGATCTGTCCAGGAAGTTTACATCAGACAAGACAGGCAGAGGATGAAGGGAAGCAATAGATGAACAAACAATTGGGGTTATTGTAAGGAATTCAGCCTCAGATACATCAAAAGTTTTGGTTCCTCTGGCACATGGAGTAGCTGCTGTCTTGAGAAGGAAACACCTTAGCCTTTCTGATGGTGGAGAAGACAGGAACCATCAGGCATAGTTTTCATCCATAGGTCAGAGTTCCTCTATGCTAATTCCATTGCTGCCATCCTTAAAGTGGACTTGACAGCTGTGCAAATTTGAGACAAAAGCAATTTTAAGGCCTGATAGAAATGCATTATTTGAAGCTGATTGTTACAGTGTAGTCAGTATAAAGGCACTTTGGGTGAGGGGTAGCGGGTATGTTGGGTACCCACCAGTGATAACTGGGTGGTACGTGCTTTTGTATAATCAAGAAAGAATTCGCAATAATCAGGAAAAATCTTGTGCAATTAGTTGTGTTTTAATAAACTGCAGTTTTGATTTTTGAGTGTTTTGCTTTTTCGTAGTGCAAGTGAAACTTAATCTTCAAAAGAGATGCAGTAACCATATTTTTCAATAGTTTCTTCCTTTCCAACCATTCCCGCTCATTCTCTGCACTGCCAATACTTTTGAACAAAATGAACTATTGTGATCCCTTCGGGCAGGCTGCTTACACTTCTCAGTAAACAGCAGTGGGGGGCCTACAGTGGAGCACAACAAAATATTGTTTGCAGGCACATTTGGTGGGGAAATTAGACACAAAGCCAGTTGCTGTCTCTTTAATGTTAATTAAAAAAAAGTGGAGAGAATTAAAACTGCATTCTACGCCCTGATAAACCAGAGGATGTATTTTGAATAAAAACTAGAATTAGTCTGAACAAAACTAGTGTTAGTCTACCTATGAATACAATACTGAAGGCTTTTCATATTTATTAAAATGCTGTCAGAAATCATCTTGGTCTTGAAAATGCTGTTCTTTTTTCATCATTCTTCCACTTCAACTCTAAAGCCATATTATTTGCCCTTTAGTAAAAGAGGCATTAGCTGTGTCCAGCAATCCATTCTTATTACATGTTTAGGTGTGGGCAAATGGTCGTAATCCCTTGGAGAGGAGCAGTGCTCAGTGGCAGAAGTAGCAGGCCACTGCTCCCAGTCACTATATCCTCACATTTGACTGTCGCAGACTTAGTTGCACACTTGATTTAGTTTCAATTTTTTCCTGCACACTGCAAAATGTGCTGCTTTCCTATTCGGTTGACTCATATAAGCACGTAGCAGTCTTTGCACAGCTAAGCTCTCTGGGAAACTTTCCTGAGAAAACTGAAATTCAGCCAGAAGTATGTAATGGGAATGTTTGCTGAATGCAGGATTTTTTGTTTGGCACTTTATTTTAAACTGTGCCATGTAAAATCGAAATGATCTCACTGCTATTTTTATTTTTGTGACGAGTGAATGTAGTAACCCAAAATCTCATCTGATGTTACACTTGCAAATTAGCAATGTTGTAATTCTCTATGTGCAGCTTATTTGTGCAATTCATAATACTTTCACAGTACGTTCTCTCCTGTTAACGTCTGTCTCTTCTTTTGAAATTCAAATATTTGACATGAGGATAATAAACAGAATGCTGAGTAGACTAAAATTCAGATTTCAGCAGAGTGTTGTGAGAGCTTTTATACTTAGACAGTTATTAGATATTTTTGTTTGCTTGTTCTGACACAAGCTAAAATAAATAATGTCTTTGGTGATTTTGATTGGTTTCCATAGCTTCCCACTCTTTCAGCTTACATGTAGAAGAAAGAGAGCTCTACCTGAACAAACCTATCCTCAATCCTTAGGTATTTTTATGAGTTCAGTCAGGGTCAAAATAATATGATTCATACAAAAGATTCCGTGAAGATGCAGTTCTGCAACATAAAGGAAAACTGATACTCTTCACATTAGAATCAGTCCTCCTTTTACAATAAATGCAGATGAAGAAATTGTTTCATAAGAAATTGTTGTGTTTAAGGATATTTATTCCTTGCCTTCTACACAAACATAAATGATCAAATGTCTCCTGTTTCTTTTTAGGTAAAGTGTGCACAGTACTGGCCACGGAAGGAGGAGAAAGAAATGTTTTTTGAAGATACAAACTTGAAACTAACATTGATATCTGAAGATATAAAATCATATTACACAGTACGACAGCTAGAATTGGAAAACCTTACAGTAAGTACAGATACTGGTATCAATCAGATCCTTCAGTCTCTGAGCTGCGATTCGCCTCCTCATCAACAAGGTCTTGAAAAAGATGGTCACGAATTATAGCAGATTTTGTTCTGGAATTGGTGGTTCTTCGGCCTCTAGTTTGTGTTTTGCATAAATGAAACTCTTAAATATTTGTGAAACAAATCTGGGGACACGACAGTCATGTCTTGGCTGTACACTGAGAAGGTTCCTTTGTCACTACCTTTCCAAGAACCCTTTATAAAATCACTTAGCAGGCGTTCTAGTGCTTTTATCTGACAGCTGAAATAATTGTTTTTCCTGTCACTGAAGCTACCTGTTTGCCTGTGCCTTGTTCTAAGGTTTATTTTTAGGTTTTGGCTTAAATCTTCAGGTGTATGTCTAAATATATAGGTGATTGCTCGCTAGGAAAATGAACACGGAATTGTATTTGCTGATTAGAACATTGTTGTCGGGATCTGTGCTTTGAATACTTCTGACTCAGCTACACGGGCTAAAAGACTTCCTAAACACTGTTTTTACAGACACAGGAAACTAGAGAGATTCTGCACTTTCATTATACTACGTGGCCTGACTTCGGCGTCCCAGAGTCACCTGCTTCATTCCTCAATTTCCTGTTCAAAGTGAGAGAGTCAGGCTCACTCAACCCTGAGCATGGACCCGTTGTGGTGCACTGTAGTGCAGGAATTGGGAGATCAGGAACGTTTTGTTTGGTGGATACATGCCTGTTACTGGTAAGAACTACTGATTCCCCATGATACGCTATTTCTGTAGCGTTATTTTGAGGAATGGTTTGTTGTAGGCTTACAAAGAGCTGTGGTATGTTCTGTGAAGCATTGTTGCGTGCTGTTTCCTGTTATCTTACTCAATGTTCGGGTGTGGGAATGTGTTCCAAGGCAGATCTCGTTCCTGACTGGCCATTTTGAGTCTGGGGAAGGAAAGTCCATCGTTTTGAGCGTGATTTGCAAAGATAGGCTTTGCCCTTGTGATTAAGAAAAAAAAACCCACACTGGATACCTGCTAAGTAACAGTGTGACCTATCCTGAAACAATGCAAAATAAAATCTAATGTATTTCCTTTTAGAGAGTCAACTTTGCCTGTAGGCACAGGGAAATTATCTTGACTTGATGATAAACCTGGAGTTCCCTTGGCTTTATTCTGTCACTGTGTGAGAGCAACTCACTGTGTGAGAGCAACTCATACACAGAAGTCAGGCCTAGGTCAAAATGTCCTGTTATTTTTTCTTATAATTTTCAAAATAAGAAAGACGAAAAAGGGGAAAATGTACATGTTGGAGGCCTAGTGTGTTTTTCCCTCTCTGTCTTTTTAGAGACCAAATAAATAGCTGCTGATGCCAGTTTTTTGTTAGTTTATTAATTCTCTAATGCGGAGAGTGGCCTGAAGGCCATACTACAAATTGAGTCATTGTGTTGAATCTCATCAGAGCATAAAGCATGTTTCAAATTTTTATCTTCAGATGGACAAACGGAAAGATCCTTCTTCTGTGGATGTTAAACAGGTTCTCCTAGAAATGAGGAAGTACCGAATGGGACTCATACAGACAGCAGATCAGCTCCGTTTCTCCTACTTAGCTGTTATTGAAGGGGCAAAATTCATTATGGGAGATGCTTCGGTGCAAGTGAGTACTGTTGGCTGCACAGCCTGAGGTAGTGAGCTGCAGCTCTGCTTTAACTGTAGCAAATACATGGGATGAACAGAATAGAAAGAAACTGTAAATTTCATGCTTATATTATGGGGTCCTTAAATACAATGCTGTAGGATCTGTAAAGACCTGAATTATTGCATTTAAAAACCTTCCAAAAAGTACCTGTAGTATAAGAGGTGGCCTTGTGTACCTTTCAGCACCATAACTGGGGTGTCAACTGGCTGCATCAGACTTCCCTTCAATTTCAGATAATAAAAAATTTTTCTACTATGCCAGAAGTTTAAATATTATGACTAAATCCTATAAGTTTTCTTTATGGTAAGCAGAACTCTAGCAACACAGATTTTATTTTGTGCTATTTAAATTTTCCAGAAGTAGATTAAAATTTCATGCATTTATAGCAGATGCCTTCTGTGTGCTGGGTGTAGCTTAGGTTTGCAGTTTTTGTGTCTCTCTTTTTTTTTTCCCCCCAATGCTAATGAACAGCCACTCTAAGAATAAATGAAAAGGTAAAGACCCTGCCATGGTACAGTTAAAAATTACAGCAGCTTATATTAAAGACATCAAGAAAAGCTTAATAGGACTTTTCCTTCCTGAAGGAACAGTGGAAAGAGCTCTCCAATGAAGACCTGGACCCTCCACCTGAACATACCCCACCGCCTCCCAGACCACCAAAGCGAACCTCAGAAATGCACAATGGAAGGATGCACGAACACACAGAATTCTTTCCTAAACATCAAGTAGTAGAGGAAGAGGTTACATGTTCGGTCAGCACTGTGGAAGAGATGGTTCCAGATGGCAGAGCTCGTTCATCTGTGCCACTGATCACAGACAGGTAAGTCATTTAGTTTCCCACTTCTGACTGTCCAGGCGTCTTGTTGAGAGGCTGTAGGACATTTGCTCATAGATGGCATTTCATACAGAAGGTCCTGAGCAGACCTTGATTGAGTTACTCTAATAGTAGTTTCAATTCAAAATCTTTTCAGCAAAGATCTTATGCTCATGTTCTTTTAACTTCACACTTAAGCTAGGGCCTTCTACAGGGTCCTGCTAGAGCAGAAGAAAAAGTGACAGCATAATGAGGTGGTTTAGTCTTGATTTACGTGCAGTCTGTGGTAAGTTCCAGAGGAGCTCTTTCACTAGAGGCAGCATTAGTCATGTAGCTGAAAACCAGGCTGACTAGCTTTAGCCGAACGTGAAATTAATTGCAAGCAAAGCCACTTTCGATGAGAGGAGTAGAAGGGGGCTCGTGAACATGTCATTGTAACCTAAATTGTGGAGACTGATGAAGGTGCAGAGCCATGCTGTGTACCGGGGTGGTGGCACAGCGGAGCCGAGGGTCCCGCGGGCGTTGCCACTAGAGGTCACTCCCGATGTATCGCAGTGGTGTGGGGTGGGGGATTCTGCACCCCTCGGTGCTGCCGGCATCCTGTGTGTTAACTGGTTTTATTTAAACAAACAAATGAATGCCTCAAAATTAAAACAAAATAGTAAACCCCTCAACACCCACCAGGGATAATCAAGGGAAAGTTTGATGTTCCCCCACTACCTCTAGGTGGTCTCCCAACAAGACATCTTCAGCTTCCCGTAGGAATACTGGAATAAAATAACAAGTTTTAAGTATTGTCCACAGAACCTAGAGCCTTTTCAACAGATGCAGCTGGCAGGCTTGATGTGTTTTATTTATCCAAACCAATGGGGAGCTGTGTGACTCTGGGAACCGGAGATGAGTGAGATGTTTCCAGTAGTCTTTCTTCTAAATAAACCTCCTCTTAATTTCACATAGTGGAGGGGCTGAGACCATGAGCTGAACCTGTTGTCTCCCTCCAAATTCTGCTGGAGGCAAGGAAATAAAAGAGAAGTGTTTCCCTGCTCAATGTGAAACAATGTGATCAGGATTTTTCTTAATTCATGGGGGAGATTCTGGAAGTGAACTACTCAAATTCCAAAAATCTTTACTAAAAAGAAATCTTTGGAATAGGAATAGACACAAATGGAAGCTTAGCTACAAAAGGCAGCGTTGCAATGGTAACACCTCCCTTTCTTCCCTTTGTGACAATACAGTTCTGTTACCAGAATACTGGCCTGGGATGTGAGATGCCAGCTAATGCTTCCCACACCTAACGAAGAGAATGGATTTAAAGCTGGTGTCTTGTGTCTTCCCATTAGCTATATAAATCAGAATGATTTCCTGGAAACACTTTACACAGTGTAGCTTAAATGAACATAATGTGTCCAGCTCTAAGCTCAGAGACTCAACTGATTTTATTTGTTCCTGTCCCTTGTCTGAGACAGGAGTTGTCATCCTCTGGACCTGCCTGTCTCCACTGGCAGAGGCTGAGTGCCACTTCTTACCTTGCTAAAGTGAAATCTTACCTTGCACAGTGTTTTAGGTGTACTAGGAAGGGCCAGGATTTGAATCCTAAGGGAAGGAACAGAAAGTAGAGGAGCGGTGCGATGTGAAAGGATGTGGGACAGCACGAGGCTGGAGGCAGTGCTGGTACTGAGTATTTCTTTCTTTGTCCCCAAGCACTAGTCAAGACACTGAAATTCGGAGGAGAACTGTTGGTGAAAATCTGCATCTCTCACCCCACAAAGAAGAGTCGATGAAGTCAGAAAACTTGGAAGAGGATGATGAGAACATGATGACAACCTGGAAGCCATTTCTAGTGAATATATGCATGTTCACGTTCCTCACGGCAGGAGCTTATCTCTGTTACAGGGTGTGTTTTCACTGATGGACATGCCAGCAAGATCGACCCTGCAGAAAACACCAACGATTTGATCGGTTTGTAATAAGCTTCTCTGAAAGAAAGCTAATTGAGGCGTGTGAGCCTTGTCTCAGTGGAGGTAGATCTTAGGTTGAAAGGCCAGAACTTTGGTTAGGGCTTAAAGAAAGAATTGATGCACTAGGGTTTTATCTAGCCCTGTGGTCCCAAGAACATAATATTCTAATCTCAGGGCCTTAAAATATTCAGGAGTAAGCAGAGAAAATGCCAAATAGTCTGTTTTCCTTTTTTTTTCTCCTTCTTTTTTTAAAAAAACTAAATAATAGAATTACAACACATTGTTGTTTTTAGCCTTTTTTAAAAGCCAGTTCTTTTTCTTTTGTGTTTCAGAAAAACTAGGCACAAGTGAAGCTTGCTTGTACTCTCCAAGTGTTGTAACCAAATACATGACTTTATATTGATGAGTTCCCAAAAAAAGAAAGAAACCCACATACCTGAAGAATGTAAACTTTTTGGAAGGGGAGGGCGTTGGGGGAGGGATGTTTATGGTTGGTTTTTTATTTTGTTGGTTTTTTTTTTAACTTCATCATTAAAGACTGAGTTGTGGGCAGTGCCTGTGGTATTGATATATTTAATCTTGGCATAACTGTTCATAAAGAGCTTATTGTTTTACATGTGTTTATAGAAACAGGCTTCTGCATTTGCTCAGGGTATCCCAACATGTCAAGCTCTTTTTTTCTTTTTTTTTTTTTTTTTAAATAAGTGTATCTCCTCATTGACTTTTGTTGCACTCTACTTGCACATATGCCTATTTACATTGCACCATCCTTTGTAAAGCTGTTTTTACTTTTATATTCTGGGTTAGGTTGAGGGGAGGGAGAGAAACAGGAAGGGAGATTCAACCAAAACATATCCACCAGCATTTTGCAGCTGTGCAGTTGGCATTCAGAAGGACCAGTTCATAAACCTCATCATTTGGAATGTAAAATGCAGTTTCACTCTACATCAGCTCCATAAGGGATATCGTGTGTCCTGCGAGGGCCGGAGGGGTAATGTGCTCGGAGGCATTGCAGGCAGTGAACAGGAAAGCGCTTCAGTAAATCCAGAGCAATTAATGCTATGGCAGCTTCCTTAAGACATAAAAAGTCCAACAGCAGACACGTTGGTCTCTGGACATATCAGTTGGCTTATGATGCAAGCGTTTGTGTGTTCTGCTTTTTTTAAAGCAAAGATTTAAAAATACTGGCTCGAAGATACGCTCTTCAGTAACTATCGGGCACAGTGGTGTAAGGGGTCAGTCTTGCACCTCTGCAGACAGGGTTGTGGCTATCCTGGGGTAAGCTCCACCAGAGGGGTGGTTTTGTCCTGTGCCACATTGTGTTGACGTCGTCGTGCTCCATCGGTGGCCTGTGCTGCAGGCCCAGGACTTGAATAACAAAGTGCTTGTAAATAAGGATTTGAGTGCATTGGTAGAACCGTGACTGGAAGTCAGCGTTGCATTAAACAGTCTTAGTCAATGCTGTTCCTCTTCTTAGTACCAAATTAGTAATAGTTTAAACAATAATAGCAAAGATTTCTTTGCTTGTGTCATGGGGCAGGTAGGAGTAAACTCACTACTGAAAGTTGTAGTGATTGAAACTAAACCATGACAGCTGATTTGCAAAAGTGTATTAATCAGTTGGGTTTTTTTTAAAGGCTTTCTAGATTTATAGCACTTAACCACCATCCTCAGTGCAAACACAGCTATGGAGTATATTGTGTAAGTCTCTCTCCACTCCATATTTATTTTTGCAAAGCTGTCTGTAGGTGTAGCTCTTTTCCTTCGGTGAGTAAGTTGGTGAATGGGGCAGGGGGGGCAGGGGGAGTTATTTCTATTTTGTGTTTTGTTAAGCTTGCATCAAGGGCTTTTCAAAAGTACAATAATAAATCCTCAGGTAGTACTGGGAATCGATACCTGTGAGACTGTTGGTCAGACCAGTACTTGAAAGGAGGAATGTTGTAATCAGTCAATATTTAGTTATATTATTGGAAACATGAAAAATGAGTATAGAAAAATGGTAATATATAATGGCTCATCTGTGTATTTAAGATACAGTATGTGACTGCTTTGTCCCCACTATTCTCTCCATCATCTGGTAGAATATTGTTGTAAGGCAACATTTGTACCCCGTTTGTATTAAAATGCATGTAAAGTCTTCTAGTGTCCTGCCTAAATACCATATGCTTGAAAGGTGCAAGAACTTATATTTCTGCTTACTGATGTGCCCAAATTATATTTGCATGACCTGATCATTAAGTGGCTGTGGTTCAAAGGGTGCTGCTGAAAGTGTCTCCGTTCAGCGATGGACTGATTTGGTGTTTATCAGATAACCTGTACTCGCCTAATACCTTGGCATGACTTCCTATTGAATTTCTGCGTACTCCCTGTAACCCGGGTGTTTAGCATGGTTCATTTCAGCTGAGTAAGTATAGTACAGACATTCCAGAGAGTTCAGTAAGCCCTATTCACACCTCAGCTCTGGCCACTTGAGGCAAGTGATAGCCCCATGATTCCAGGGTGTGATTTGCTGTGCTGCCTCCAAAGCTGCACGGGAGGAGGGGGAAACGCTGTGGTCTGCAGAAATGCAGGTTCCCATTTAAAAACAAACCACCCAAAAATACCTGTTACTACACCGTTCCCAAGAGGGAGTACTTTAAATTTTAAGCTTACCAGGAAAGCAAAGCACCCTTTAAATCCAGAATAATTCACTTGCAGATTATTCTAACACGCAAAAGCTCCTGCAGATGATTGATTAAAAGTTTTGAACATCCCCTGTTCTGCCCCATTTCTTTCATCCGTTCCAAATCCAGACCTTGGGCTGGCTGGGGACAGCAGTGGAAGAGCCCACAGGCCCAGTGAGGTGTGTATAGAGCTCAGAATACTGAACTGTAAACATTTTTGTTTCGATGTCCTGTATATGTATGTAGTAGTTTGGGTGTGTATATACAGTAGCGTTTCAAAGTGGGTGTATTGGTTAACCTATTCTTGGAAAATGGACAAATATCCATGTTAAACTTGTTAGAAAGTTAGTGAGCTGCTCTGCTATATGCCTTAAGCAAATATTTACTCATCAGGTCTTTCTTTTTTACAGATTGCCATAGAATAAACTTTTTTAAAAAAAATAAAAAACAAAAAGGCTAAATGTTTTGGTATAATACATTTTCAGGTATCTTGTCTTTTGTGTAAGCCGCTGCAAAGACCTCACAGGTTCTAGTAAAATTGTACAGTTTTTCAATTTCCCATACAAGTTTTCAGTTCTCATTTTAGTTGTAACAATAAAATTCTTTTTTTAAAGAATGTCTGTGAGAGTCTCCTTGGGGCCAGAGCCACGGGCTCCTGCCCTGAGCGCCTTGCACAGCTGGGCTCTACTGCCCGCCGGTGGGGGTATCTGCAGAGGAGGGCAGTTTGGATGTTACTGTGGGAGCTCACCTGGGTCTGTGCTCTCCTGTGCCCCTGCCAGCTTTCCTCTGCCTGCAGCTGCAGGGACTCCCGGGCCTTCCCGCGCCCTTGAGCGTGTGCGGGAGGCAAAGAGCAGAGCCCCGGGGGCCAGAGGGAAATCGGCCCCGCTCCTCGGGAGGCCAAGGCGTTGCCCCGAGGAGTGACCGCAGCAGCTCTGCAGGGGGGGAAGCTGCGGCCGGGGGGCAGCACCGGGAGCCGCGTGTGCCATCCCC
>VZRW01000780.1:246750-306365 GCA_013398125.1 Aegotheles bennettii
GGGGGGGCGGGAAAGAGGCGGTGCCCGAGCGCTCCCCCCCCTTCCATCCTTCACCTCAGACTGTCACAGGTAACTGCGCTCGCAGCAACAACTGCAGGAGCTCTCAAGCACAGTGCTGGCCGCAGGCGCTGGAGCTGTGCCTGAACACACAGCCCCGTGCCAGGGGGGGGGAAATACACACAAAAAGGTGAATTATAGGAAAGCTACAACTGGAGGAGAATCGCTTGAACAGCGCATTTGCACAGAACTGCTTTTAAAGCTGCTGTTCAAGTTTGCCCAAGCCTACCTCTGGCAGTCAGTGCATGAAGGGGTACCAAAACCCCCCTCCCTAGGGGTGAATGTGCTCAGGCGCCTCAGGGAAGAGGGACCAGGCTGTCCTGGCCTTCTCACAGCCCCGGCTCTTTCCCTTTCTCCCTTCTAGCACAGGGGAAGAGCAGGGGAGATGCCTGAAGAAGCAAAGGATTCACCACAGTGGAATAAATTCTTTCCCCCACTTTTAAATAAATCTGTGGATTCAAAGCAGAGTTAGAGCACAGAGAAGCAGCCTCTTGAGTTTTGCTTTGCCATAGAACAGCATGACCCCAACACCACAGTCCTGCTACTCAGAGCTTGGCAGTAAAGGCTTCAACTGCATAAGCAAGCTGAGCATTTGCAGCCTGAACAGCAGCAGCACAAACCTGAACTGCTCACAGATGGAATGGAGAGAGGGGTGCGTGGCATAACTGACACACAGCTCGGCTTGATCTGCACTGTCTAATTCCCATTGGGGTTTTATTGCCTTATGCACAACGCTACAAGCACATCAGTATGAGGCACTTGCAGGGACTTGTCTCAAAAGTTTTATTAGAATTTTAGAAAACACTATGAAATCCAACAAATAAATACTGAATATAAAAGTAATATATATATTTATATTAAAAAATATATATACACACAAGCCAAACCCTTTCAAGTATTTTACCTGAAGCCAGGCTTCTCGTTATGGCTACACTCCACAAAGTTAAAAAAGTGTTGAGTAAGGAGCCTGACAGTGGGTGTATGGTAATGAGATATGGCTAAATGAATAAATTTTTAAAAAAACAACAAAACACCAACCACAAAACAACTTACACAGAGCTGTGTCTATGTCAGTCAGACCTGTACATGACATATAGTACATACCTTCCTGTTGTAAACTGCTGAGGATATGCCCTCAGTATACATCCTTCCCAGTCCTTGCTTGAACCTGTCCTAAGTTGCAATGATTATGAAGAAATCGGCTTTGAAGTAACAAGCTCTCCTGCAACTAAATTGTACAAAAAAAGGAAGCCACCAAGCAATGCCACTAGATTTTTCTAATGAATATGG
The DNA here is from genome assembly GCA_013398125.1 of Aegotheles bennettii. Lineage (NCBI taxonomy): Eukaryota > Metazoa > Chordata > Aves > Caprimulgiformes > Aegothelidae > Aegotheles > Aegotheles bennettii. Next base: position 248,098 of record VZRW01000780.1, read on the forward strand.
CAGTTGATGTGAAGGATCTGTTGTCTACTAGTTTCTAGATGGACTGCTGGAGAGTGATTACTCCTCTTTGAGAAATGCCAAATTAATAAAAATACTTCACAGGAAAATTGATATTTGAATTGAAGTTTGAGCAGGGGCAGAGAATTCCAGCAAGATGGGGATTTTAACTCAAGTAACAACCTGGTTCCATATTGTAAGAGATCCTAGTTTTTATTCATGTAGCACTTGATATTTAATCGTGTCGAGAAACAGTGAGAGAATTCCAGCCTGCTCAGTGTAGGCTGCAAACTCTCTTCACTCTGGAAATGAACCTGTACTCTGTCAGTATGCAGCATGTATGTAGCAGGGCATAAGTAAACCAGACACTGATAAACAACAAAACAAAACGCTCAGGTACCCATATGTGGCTGTGAGGACAATATGATTCAGCTCCTCATATTCCACTACTAAAAGATTGTGATTTCAATCTCGGCCTCTTGTTGTACAGTTTCTCTCAATTCACAGCAAATCCTGTCCATTTTCTCAAAGGCTTGCCGTCCCTTCTCACCTGTGGAGAAAGAGAAGGTATACCCCGTGCTGAGGGAGAGAAGGCAGTTAGAAGCATCCTGAGAAAAGCGATACTTTACAAACACTTCTGTTGGGACCTTGTTCAGAACTAAGAAGAACTCTCAGTAGTGACAAACACGTGTCTAAGGGACTGCAGTTCCAAGAACTACGAGAAGCCACCATGGAAAAAATCAGGCCTTCTGTGAACTTCTCCACATCAGTAACGATTTGGAACGTCACAGTTGGAAAACTTGTGTTGTAATGCATGTGAATCCGAGTGCTTCTGTGAAGCAAGTCTGGAGGTTCCCAGAACTAAGCGTGAGTCAAAGTGGCTTTAGGAAGAACAGCACGGGCAAATGTCCTAGATGTGTTCAGGCTGAACTTCAGGCTTGTTCTGATTCTGCATTATTTCACATTAAAATACAGATTCTGAAAAAGTAAAGTTGTACAAGAGACTTACCAAAGGATAGTGTCGTTTCCCTGGCTGCATTCCTAACTTCCTCTGTTTCCGACTGGCACAGGTGGGCAACCTGCTCAATGCTCTCAACACCCTGTTTGAGAAAAGAAGAATTTGCAGCAGTAGCTTTTCAGCAAGCATTCTGGTGGAGATTTTTCACAAGGTAAACACTGATACAAAGTTTTAAAGCACTTCTTCCATCTGAATTCTACTGTGACCTTGCTTTTCTCCCCCAACATAGCAGTTTGTAGTTAATTTTTCTGAGCACGATCTCACCTCTGTTACTTTCCCTCCTGTTTTGGGGCATGGAAAAGTATAAAAAAGTCCAAGGGTACAATTCACTGCTGCAGCACCATTAAATTAGCACAAAGCAATCAGGGCCTTTGCTGAAAGAGTTAATGCAGGTTGTGCAAGGGCACCAGTTGCCTTGTAAATCTGACTAAGTTTGATTTGTTGGCCTGATCTTGTGACTGCATGTTTGTAGAAACTGTATTCACAACAATCCCTCGTGTGCAAACTGACTTATTACAGACATGTGGCTGTTAGAAAGCTTTAAATCTATTCTGACAGTTTCTTCTAATAGCAATGCAAACATTACCCTTATTTTCTGACTATAATCAGCTATTGTTAAAAAAGATGAACTAATTAAACTTTGAATTTTTATAGTTAAAGCTGACTCCATAGATACCTGACTGTCGCTCATTTTTCTACATGCTAGATGTCCCCCAGTCAGTGCCTGTTGTCCTTCAGCACTGATAATATTGTAGAAGTTAGAAAACATTCTTTGTGCCATTGCACTGTGCCCGTCAGAGGAAATTGAGACACTCCAAGATGCCTGCAGCTCCCTCTGCCTGCTGCCTTTGGAATAACAGCATTAATAGCTCGGCAGACAAAGAATTCATTAATTCCAAATAGAAGGAAGCTTAAAAAGTAACCCTATCAGCTTAAAAACCCAAACCACTAGGCACACTTCTGCATCTAAAAATTTTGGCTAGACATGCACAGCAAAAGTAGAGTTGCAAAATACTTACTCTGAGGTTTTTAAGGGCCAAACATGCGGCTTGCTGAAGTCTTGCATCACTGTCAGCTAGGACATCCGTGTAAAAAAAGAGAGCCTACGTGAAAAAAAGGAAGGCTTTATAAACTTCAGTGTAATGAAGCACTCCAATTCAGACTGACATAAGCACTGCTTTACCTATCTGAAATTGAGTAAAGGATACAGAAGTCACTTGAGCACTGATGTATTTCAGGTTCTAGTTAATACATTAATGAGGTGCAGAGAGGACAATAGTGATATTCTAGTATAAAACAAGTTCCATGTTTTTCAGTATCTATTTAGAAAAGCTGGTAAAAACTGCAGTCATTACCTTTTCCCTAAAGTTCTTATTTGCCGCTGCACAGGAGAGGCAGGATGTGGCTGCTTTGCTGACACGATGGTTCTCATCTAGCTGTAAAATCCCAAGGAGCCGTAAAGTCTGTGGTAGAGGCTGGAGTTTGTTCAATCGCTTTCCTTTCCATTTTTTAAGAGTCTTGAGCCTCCCAGGACATTGTAGCTCCTCGATCAGCATCACTGCAAGTGAAAGGACTCAACTTCACTAGCTGACAAACGAAGACATTATCAAGAGAAGACAAACTCCTCTCTGATTCTCCTTTAAGCACATGTAGTTATTCATAAGGCTAATAAGTAGCCAAGCATGGCAGGAAGCAAATCAGGACACTGCCCCTTTGACCATCCTGTCTTCTTTCCCTGCCATTGTTTCATTTCTTCCTACGCCAAGACTGTCCGACGAATGGAGCAGAGATTATTATTTCACAATATTAGTTCACAGAATGCAGCAAAACCCTGTTCCTTTTAGGACCCAGGTGCATTGGAGTAGAATATACAGTGCAAAAGAACTCCTACACCTTTGGGCATTAGGCCAAGTGGGCTAATCCTAAAATAAGGAAAACGTGATCAAGCAATACTTTCAAATATCTCTGAAAGACCTAGCTGCATTGGTCAGAGAGCAAACCTTTTCTGTTTTAAAAAATAAGAAATCAGGCACTGGATTGAGAGTTTCAATTTGAAGAATATTCCAGGTGTTTTGCACTGACCAGCAATGCACAAGTTTTTAGTCCCCCACCAGAAGAGTCATCTGCATCAAAATTAGACAAAAGATGCAGCCAGTATCAGGAGTATTTTAAAAATAATTCTTTACTGATACAAAGTTTTAAAGCACTTTCATGTGTTGGACTAGGCTTCAGCAAGACCCATGGCTACCTCAGGCTAGAAAATGCACATTAGTAACCTATAAAATTTTATTGCTGTTATCTGTGCCTGATTACAGCTGCTGTAGTCACACAGAGCTACAGACATTTACTCAGCCTTTGAATCCAGCTGTAGATGGCTGCCAGTTTTGTTTCTGCTTTAACTTCAGAATATGACAGAAGTCACTGATTAGGGCACTTAAGATAAACCCTTCACACCTCTGTTTTGTTTCTATCAGTTACATATAGGAGTCAAGCATGTCTTTCCTGTTCTAATTAAAATTGCATAGTCATAACTGGAATTAAAATGGAAAGAAATTGTCAGGGCAATGGTTGGGCTGATTTCCACTCTGAAAGCGTATTCCTGCTCTGGAGAGCATCAGGCAGCTGCTGGGCTTGCGAGTTCAAGCAAAAGAGCCAAGCACTGCCATTACCTTCTTTAGCAAGTTTTCCCACATGTTTCTCCAGGCTGGCAATGTGGTGTTTCTCCAGGTAGCTATAAAATTGGAATAAAGTAACCGGTTCTGTTTGGAGGTACAGAGAGGGGAGCAACCCATCACAGGTGATGATCTGCTCTAGCAACCTCTGCAATACTGAAAGTAACACAGAGAAGAGAGAAAATGAAAGGTTGGTTAGATGAAAGCTGCTTAACACAAATCTGTAAGAGTTTATTTTTTAAATGCATAAGGACAATTTTTAGCCATGCAATGAAATGAAACCAGAGTGGCTTTGGTTTAGGAAACAGACTGGTACCTGCTTCCAATTGACCGGGGTATTTTTCCTTCACTTTGAGTGTCAATGTGTACTTCAGCGCATGCCGGAATCTTTCTGCTGAAGCAAACAAGATTGTGCCAGGCTCTGCAAGATCACTCCAGATTTTCAGATATTGCTTCTTCTTTTTGGTCTTCTGAATAACTGGGAAATAAAAATCACATTTTACAAAGTTAGTGAGCTCTGGCGGATTTAGGATTTTGCATGAGAAATTAGGCACCAGATGGCTTATCTAGAGATGTGTCAGGATAACTTGTATTTGTGTTCTAGAGATAGCTTTGTTCAAAGCTGCAGATTTGCTGCCAGAAGTTTAACATCTGCAAGCATTGATTTCACCAAGCTTGGGTTGAGCTGCTAAACTGTAATTATAAGACCTGAATGAGATGCCTAGCAGCTCTCCTGCCTCTCATTATTCATTTTATCCCAGCACCCGAGTCAGGTTTCAGAAGCACTTTCTCTCAATTTAACTGTTTTCACTTCTACAGCAAGAGATGTGCCATTTCCAAGCATTTCAAAAGATCCTGCCACACGAACCTTCACAAGGGGAGAACTCTGAACCTCAGTGCCTGGGCTGAGACAGGATTTCTTTCATCAAACACCTCAGAAGAGCACTTGGAGCAATTCCCTGTGATTCCTCACTGTTATTTAAACCCTATAATTTCTCACTCTTACCTACAGAGATATTGAACTTGTGTTCTGTGTTTGAGACGCCTACACTTTCCTCATTACGTTGTGCCAAGGTTCTTGGAGCCTTGCTCCAGGAAACAGTTTATTCTCACATCCTTCAGGATAAAATCTATCAGCATGTGCTTCCAAATAAAATCTGCGCTCTTGCCACTACCTTTACCAAGATGAGAACAAAAACCCTTCAAATTCTCCCAACTGTGCCTTTATCACTTTGTCATATCCAGCAGTCAATGGAAGAATTGAGTAGGGGGAGACCTGCAATGGGAAAAATTACACACAACACACACACCAAACTTTTCTTGCAAATGCCTACAGAAGTTGGGCTGTTTGCTTACTAAGTAAAAGCACAGATATAAGAGAGGATTTTATGAAGGCTATTCTGCTGTTCTTGGGCTGCCAACTCCACCATCTATAACACCCCTGTTTCTAAGACCAATTCAGCTACTGTTTGAGCCAAACTTCTTCAAATCTTTTCCTTCCTTGCAGGGGTAAAACAAACAAATGATGAGCCCTGTTTTTTCTAAGAGTCTACACAGAGCCGTTTTAATTATGTGAATATTTGTAAGGAATTTAGAATGAAACCCTGATGTGTCTGGGGAAGCTTCAGAGTTACCTGTACCTCTCACATCTCTGGCATGCCTTGGAATAATGTAGTTACTCACTTTCTTCAACAGACATATCCAAGACATCCCCCAGGACTCGCGTCTGCTCTGATACTTCTTCCAAAATGCTCTCCTGGACAACACGGGCTACATTTGGTGACTTCAGTTTCTGAAATGTAATATGCTTATCTCAGTAGCTGAAACAAAGGCAGTATCAAGCCCAAGATGAGTAAGAATTTGTTTCTTAGAATCCAATTTCTAAAAATCTGTGGGCAAGCACACCAGCTGCTCTCAAAAGGCCTCTTTTCCCATCACAGCATGGGCAGGTCACTTCTGAGTGCAAAGCTGCTCAGCAGAACAGGATGAGTGAATCATATTATGCTGGAACAGGCCGTCTGGTATTTGACATTCTTCTCTGCCCTGTCCCTTGACAACTGTGTAGCAGAGCAGTACTAGTAGTTACACTGTCCTCTGTTGCCCATCTTCATCAGAGGTAACACTTTGAGGACAATAATGTGCTTGAGCACTGTAACTAAAATTGAGGCATCAGGTCTTAAGGGAAGATAAGAGGGGTTTTTTTGCTCTAGGTTCCAGCAGTTTCTTTCCAGTAGTAGCAGTTTTTCATTCATTAAAAAATTCGATCACTTGTTATCGATACACAACTCAATCCAAATCTGTCCTACTACATTAGCAACCTTCTTTGGACACAGAGGTATTACTGACAGCTTCAGCAAAACCCAGAAACAGAAAAAAAGCAGCAGAGCTTTGTATGACATGTTCTGTGCATACACATGTATACATGCTGCATTTTTTTTGACTCAATTCCTATTCTGAGTCTTACTACTTTTATGAAAGAACCAGCCACGCATTCACTTTTGCCCAAAACCAGAACCAACAATTAGAACCAGTGCCCTAGAAACCCATAGCTACTCCTTACCTGCAAAAGACCTTTGCACAGCTTCAGATGAGTTATCAAAAGTGCATCTAAGTTGTCATCACCAGTAGTTACCTCTCTCGTTTCTGTTCTCATGTCACAGCTCAGGGACTGAAGTATGCTGTCATTGTATGTGCTGTTGAGATGAGAGTAAAAAAGAGTTCAAACATTACCCCATCACCAAATGAAGATGTGCAGTCTCAGTAGCAGCCTTCAAGCAAGTTGCAAAAGTACAAACCAGGGGGCATTTAACAGATAACACCATTTTTTCATTGGTTTTGAAACACTTCTTAAGAACATAATGACTTTATTACTAAAACTCTTTCCAGGACAGCAATACCAGATCAGCTGATCCCATAAAATCCCATTTTGGAGAATCAATACTAGGAAAAGATGCTTCCAGATAATGTGAATTGATTTACTGGCTCATTTGCAGCAGGTAAACTTCAAAAGCAGCACACATAACAGACAAATCCCTTGGTGTTCTCCCAACTCAATAACACTGGGAGTGTATTAAGTCTCCCAGGATCAGACTTGTAGCTCTGGAATGTAAGTTTCAGTGCTACATGACTTGCAAGATGCAAAATTGAATTAAAAAGAAAGAACAAGTAGAAGAGCTCTGTAAATTACTCATAGCTCTCTCTTGCTGGTGCAGAGCTGTTCAGCAGCATCCCAGGAAGCCTGCTTCCTGCAGTCCTACAGGTTAGGCTTTGCTTTGTATACTGCGAGTATCATTCTGCAATGTTTTCCAAAAGTTCAGTTTAAGTTTCCTGCTGTTTCCATCCGGTAGAGGTATTCTGAATTATACATCTCAGAATGTTCAAAAAAATCTGTTTCTATCCCAGATATTCATACAACAGCAGCTCTGCACAACCATTACTTAGCCAAGTACACTCTCCCTGGGATCAGCCCTCCTCACCCCTTTTCCTCATGCTGCAGATACATACCTGATGCTGGCTGTTCTTATGCTTCCAAACAGTGAAAGCTCATCAGCACTACAGTCAGTGTTTAAAAAGTCAAAACTTTCCAGTACTGTCTCCACCATTAAACTTTCCATAGATGAATGTTTGTGATGAAGTGTCTTTAGCTATAGATAAAATGGAAGCAAAAATATTGTTATTTGTAGTTATCAAGCCATTTTGCATGAGTTCTTTGCTGGTTTTCAAATCACTCAGTAACAAAATCAATTTGCTTTTCTGATTTCATTCTTATCTGATCCCAAAATAATGTTGCTAATTAAAATATTCCAGCATATTTTTAATTTAATCTGTCTGTAGTCCTCTTTGGATTTCCATGCCTGTTAAGGTAGGTACAAGAGCTGGTGTTCTCTGCATCTTCTTGCCATTAGTCACTTACTCCCTGTCTCAGATCTAGAAGTAGCAAGGTATACTACATCTGAAAAATATCAAAAAATTAGAAGCAAGCAAAAATGCAGATGCTCTGATATACAGTTCAGATTCTGCTTAGCCCAGATGAGTCTCCAATTTGACTGTATGCACTTTCTTAATTTCTTTTTCCAGATTATTGGTCTGCACACAGCATTTAAAGGCTGTCTCTGAGTGTGCTGTGACACAGTGCTCCTATGCAGTCAGCTCTCAAGGCTGCCTTTCTTGAGTAGTGCCTGACCTCTGGTGGCCAAACTTACTTGTTGGGAACATGCCATGGATACATCACTAAGTAAAATCCACCACAGGCTCATGGGATTTCTACAATTTTAGGAGTAACAGTGGAAGTTACACCAAGTATAAAACGTACCTTTAATTTATCCCTCAGGGATGAAACCTGGTATTCCAATTTCTCCAGCTGGGCTTTCCCCACATCATGTAATTTCAGCAAATTTAGCACTTCTTGAAGAGTCTTATCAATTGACTTTGTATGTCCATTTAGTTTTAGGTCATTTGCAGCATTCGAGCTTTTCTGACTAATGCCTTCTTGCTCTGTCAGACAGAGACTTCTGGTCTGGCTGAAAGAATCTCGACTACCTTTGTGGCGATTCAGAAAACTAGATGGGTTATTTGGAAATCCATCCACACATGGAGTCTTCTTCAGGATGTCTAGTGTTGTGTGATTTGGAAGAGGATGCTGTCGCTCTTCTGCACAAGTCTCTTGAATAATCACCAATGGCAGCATCCTATGGTGTAGAGCTGGAGTCGTGTTTCTGGATTCTGACCCTTTCTGATCCTCAGAGCTGAACGAGTCTGCCTCACTGGTCTCTGCAGGATTGTGAGACTTGCTTCTCCCATGCACATCAAAATCACAGGCAGCCAAGTAGCTCAATATGCTGGGAGGCTGAGCTTCATCAGTTCCATCCCCTTGGTTCTGCCTTTGTTGCAAAACAGACTGCAGCAAACAGATTTGTAAGTGAGCACGTATACAATTGAAAAGCATGAGAACCCACCTAAGATATAGAACTATGGTTTCTTGTTCTTGGAAACAGATGCACCCAATCTAATCAAAACCACCGGGCTCTTTTGCACAGGAGACCAGTCCAGCATAGACTGGACAAAAGAAACTGTTGAAACAAAGAGCCTACTGGATGAACTAAATGGAGCAGTAGTGACTGTGCTTTAGATCATTCATATAAAAGTTACCAAGACAGCTAAAAGACTGCTTCTGGAAAAAGAACCTTGCCAAGCAGCTTTTGTGTTACCTCAGCTCAGGATAGGATGTGAATGTAGTGGTTAGAGGAAATGTTCGTTTTTAAGAGTCCAACATACCCTGTACAAATAATAAGCCTTTCTGAAGTAGACTGCATATCCTGCTGCCTTGGTCAGGCAATGCCAAACCTGACTTAGACTTGATGTTAGGGGAACATATATAGGATGCTATCAGTATTTGAGATGTAAGGCAAAATTAACAGGATCATATAAAACAACCATTTAAACAAAACCCTCTTGAATGAAAGAGAAAGAAGACAGGGTTATTCTATTCTCCTGGGCTGCACTTGGCAAAAAGTAGGGCTGAGGAAGAAGGCAGCTTGTTTCACATAGCACCCCTACAGCACCATTCTGCTCCACAGCTTCTGGGACAGACTGGTTCCTAGTTTGATTCCCACCATAGACTATTAGAGCAAATGCCCACATCTACTGCTTTGCCTGCCAAGGGGAATATTTGGCAGGGTTTGTTTTTTCTTTCTTCTTTTAAAAAAATCTAAAATGGAACTCAAAAGAATAGGGGTCAGAAGAAAAAAAATAACAAAGCCCCAAAGTAAACTGCAATGGTCTTGGAGTCCTATGCTTTCACATTTCTGAATGTGTTCTTCACACACGTAGTAGCGTAATCTAATAAAAAAGTTGAGTCAGATGTCCATGCTTTGCTTTTGCTTTCCTCTGCATACTCACCGGGTAGTATTTCTCTCTGAAGCTGGGAGTATTTGGGGGGGTCCAGTTGTATAAAGAGCTCTTCCTGCTACCCACAGAAAACCTGGCAGTGGATCCAGGTGACATAAACAGGTTCTCTGTGTCAAAGGGGCTGTAGCAGAAGACACAAAGGCCTAAGTGTCAGTAAGACCAGAAAGCACAGAAACGTTTAGCAGCAGGAATAGCAGTTAGGATTTGAACTTTTGACATGTAGTAAACAGCAGAGGGAATAAAAAAAGCAAGAGAGACTGTCTCTCTGACTAGTGTCTACGTTGCACCAGCAGAGAAAGAGGTAGGCAAAAAGGTTGTGTATTTTACACAGAACTCTCAACATCCTTTAGACAGAGACCTGTGCCACAGTCTTTGGAAGAAGAGTCAAACAAGCCAAGAGTCTGAAGTGCTCTCTGTCCTTCTGCAGTGTCCTACACAGACACCAGTGCTGGCAAGTACAGTACAGGCCGCTTGCTGACAGCCACTGGGCAGCTACTGAGACATACACCATACCAGGTAGGAAAGAAATATAACACATATAATAAAGAAAGACTGTCATTCATTTTCCTCTTGCAGAGCACACACCACTTGGAAAAGCCACTAACGAAGCTTTATTATCCTTCAAATATTAATAAACAACTCCTTTGGCTGGCAGAGGAAGCTTGTGCAGTGGTATATGGCCAGTCATGCGGTTCATGGTATCATGGATGAGCCCAGTTACAGCCCCAGAGGACACTGGCTATGGTCTAACAAGTCTGTAGTCTTCCTAATTACCTACTACATCATAGCCATTAATTTCCCAACTCCTTTGCAAGGCAGTTTAAGGAAACTTAGATGAACTGTTTCCCAACATGAAACTCAGCTAGACAAGAGAGGGAAAACATATTTAAAGTTAAGTAAATCAAGTTTGTTTTTTCTGTGTGTTACTTTTGTTCCCTACTGACATGCCTTGTGGCACCAAGAGAATGTTTGTTTTTCCACTTGAACACTGGCATTTTGAAAAGAGTGAATTGCTTATAACGAGTATGCAATCTCATCAATGTGAATTAATGACCAAACAGCAGGATCAAGTCAGCTGCATTTAGCTGTACAATATAGAACCACTAGAAGTCTGAAAAGATCCATGTGATAATTAGAACTAATCAATTACAGGGAAATGAACTTCTGCTCTCTAGCAAAAGTTGAAAAGCAGAGCTCCAGTTCTCTCTAGCTTATGTTGCATAGGGACAATTCGGAACAGCATCCTGCAGTGCAACACACCACTGTCTTCCTCAGCATGGAGGTAACGCTCTGTGAGCTCTCCTAATACAGGTTAATTGGCTAAATTAACAGTGTTACCCAGCTGGGGTTCATCAAACAGGCCAGTTCCATGGAGTCACATTAACAACCATCTGCGTTGTCTCACCATGTAGAAAATAAATCAGGTTTTTGACAGTAAGGGTCGTTTAGCCAAAACCTGCTATGTTTACTGATGGAAGCAAATTACTCTCATGCACAGGATTTCTTAAGAAGAGTCACAGCGATCCATTCCTCAGATTTTTCATTTTTAGCTTTTAATATAGCAATGCAGTAATGCAAAATAACACTTTGGGGGAAAGGGATAGGAATAAGCTAAATCTGTTTTGCCTCTTTGACAGTTACTAAAACCCTCTAGCAAAACACAGCGGTTCAGCTGCCCTCCAAACACACACACGCTCCCCGCTACTGCAAGATAACGAGTTAAGAGAGCAGAGTGAAAGGTGAAGGAAAGAATTAAGTCTGCTCTAAAGCATCTATTATCTCTTGATTGTAAGCTCTTTGGGCACAATCTGTCATCTTGTTCCACATTTGTACAGCAAACAAAACATCATACTGGGATAGATCTATGAATCCATCTCTCCCAGAACCCTGACGTTGACAGAAGCCAGTAGGGGATATTTGGAGGAAAAACATAGGAAATAAGTAAAATATAGTAGGCTTTCCCCAGACATATACTCAAACTTGAGGCAATCCATAGCTTAGATCTGTCATGCACCAGACTTTTTAAGCAGACTATCGCCTTTAATTGTCATGCACTTTTCCTTTGTTTGTCTAGTCACTTCCTGGAATCACTGTCTAGGTAAAAAGTATGCAGAAATTTCATTATTTAACTTTACCTTGTGGAACAAGTACTTTGACCTGGGGGGGAGTCTCTGTGGTTATACTGAGAGAAACTGGCTGATCATTTCCTTCCACATTCCCCACGGAGAACATCTATCTACATCTGTACAGTATTATCCATTAACACCTTTTCCAGACTGAAAAATTCTATTAAGCTGCCATACATCTCTGATCATCTTTGTTGTTCCCATTCTATATCATCAAACACATCAGCCTGTGGTTGTGATTAATCACAACATTGGCATTAAATGCACAACCCCACAATGCCATCATTGTTAAGGCCCATGTAAATGCAGCACACACCTCCCCCTCAGTTTGCCTTAGCACCGCTGCAGGACTTCAGTGTTCAGGTCCAAAACACACACGCCCAGCCTGACCTTCAAGGGGTTTACCATTCATCAGAGCTCATGGCAACAGCAGCTCTGCATCCACACACTTTCAGAGGTGCCTCAGCCTTGCCAGCACTGAGCTTGGATTCCCAGTGAGATTTCTTTTTTTTCACAACCACCAAATCCGAGGAGGGATTAAATACTTGAGATTTCTACCATTTCCCTCATCCTGCTTCATTTTTCTGTTGGGTGTGTAAGGAGGACACTTCCTGGTTTATGTTCTTAGAGGAACATAAGTAATCAGGCAGAGCATCTAAGAGCTGAACTCAATTTAGTCTTCAGCTCCAGAGGATCTGTGTTCCCTTATCCCACTGCTAAGACTGTGCCCTAACCACTCCCCTTCTGTCCCATTGTGCCAAAAGGGCCTTTGGTGGATAGACCTGACTGAATCCCACTACTAAGCCTGGGAATCCAGACTTGCATTAATACAAGCAACCAATTCTGGTCAACTACATTTGACTCTGTTAATCACAGAATTTCTTTTTTCCCCTGTTGAACACACGTGAAAATGCCCATGCGATTTTAACAGTGTGATTGTTGTTAGGTTTCTCCCACCCATTAAAGCATAATAAGCACCAGTGTCAAAGGTTAGTACAGCTTTTCACAAGACCAAGCTATGAAACAACACTCCCATCAAATGCAGAGATGCATTGATGGGCCACTGCCTAAAGATACCTGCATGAGTAAGTATTCACGTAGGTTTTCATCAATAAGAGCAAGACTGGCAGTAGGTATGTATCCAAAAAACCAGGGTTTCCTTTCTTATTCTCCCTTAAGGTTTTCTTTCTCCTACCCCATGAACCCTTGTGAGCCAAGCCAGCACATGTTCAAAGCGAGCAGAAATCACAAGAGTGGTTCGGGCTGGCTGGTACCCTTAGATCCCAGGACAGGGTGCTAACTGACATTCTGAAAAGAGAATACAGGCTCCCTCTTTGTCCTTGATGTGAGAGAGGGAGACAGAATTCAGACTGCTGTTTAGGTTGGCAAAAAACCCAAAGCCTTCTGCCAAACTGGCCAACTAAACCGTTCCGCAACGGGCCCGAGCTCATTCACACTCCTCATGGCATAATCCATAAAGGAGCTGAAGGAACTTTTGTTAGAGCCCAGAAGCCCAGTGGCCTATTTAAAGAAAATATACATTTAGAAGTGGAACAGTGATCTACATTTGGATTGTGCACAAAGCAGGTCTAGTCTGGAAGCTCGCCTCTCAGGGGAGTTTGGGTAAATCAGCTGGATTTGTTTAGTTGTTCTTAAATCCAAGCAAAAAGCAGCTGTTATTTTGAGTGCTCTATCTTTGAAAACAGAAACACCCTGAGTTATCACCACACAACTTCTCTTTCCTGTAAACAATTTCAGCAAACAGGCTGTCAAAGAGGAGGAGCCTGCCAGTTCTGTGCAGAAATGCTCTGGAGAAGCCACTTGGTAGGATACCAACACATTTCACAAAACTTAAACACAGCAGAGACATGCAGCCAGAGTTTTCTCGTGAGCTGAAAAATTCCAAGTGGGGATTAACTCCCAAAGAAAAATTCCAAGTGGGGATTAACTCCCAAAGAAAAATGCGTCACCACTAACCATGCTCCCAGCTCAGCTGTTGCCAACTCCAAAAGATGGTTGTCCCAAATGCCATAGAAGTGCTCATCTTGTGAATCAAAAGCTGTACTCTGAGCTGTGAGCTACTGCAACAATCAAGGGTCAACATAATTTAAATTGTATTTTTTTTTTCAGAAAATTTAGTCAGTTATCTGAGAAACTATGCAATATCCCAGAATAGGAGGGAGTTTTCATCATATGGTCCTTTTGGAAAGACAACTTATGTGCGTAATTACTTATGCAAATTATTGACAGTGAGGAGAGGCAAGCAAGTAGATCCAGCAGAAGTAAATGAAGTGACCCTATCCATCAGATGCCATTTGCATCAGTTAACAAGAAGAGAGTAGAAGTGAACTCTTCCACACTCCACTACAAATGTGCCATCTGCAAAAAACAGATTTTATACCCAGTTCAATGAAGTATGTTTCCTTCACTACACAAGCAGTAAAGATGTTAGATGTTCTTGAAGTCATAGGGAAAAAGGACTTTCCTTATAAGACAACCATCTCTGCAAGCAGAAGGTTCTGCCTGCAGTCCTTTCTGCTCTGAAACCACATATTAGGGCTCTTGATCATTTTATATTCAGATTAAATCCAATGCAAGTTTTGGTGGTGTGTTTGTTGCATGGTAAGAGATGGGAAAGAAAGGCATCAGACTTTGCTGGGGATGTATAAGAACCCATATAGCCCTCTATGTCTCTCTTCTTCCTTCCCCAATAGTACACAATGCAACTTGCACCATCCCCACTCCACAGCAACGCTACCATTAATGTCTCTGCTTTCAGAGTCAGGTGGGAATACATATGTAACTTGGCAGGAGCAAGAAGTTTCATAGAGCATATAATGCATGATCACAGCAAGCTTCTGGAATAAGGCTTTGTTACCCAACTAATTAGTGGTTCAGCTTCTCAAATAAGAAACAGAGGCCTCAAAAGTCTCAGAGCAGCTGCAGCACCTCACCAAAACAAAACATATACTGATGCCCATTGTTAGATCTCAGGAGAAAAGTGTCATAAACAACAGGTGTGGGCAAAACACTGCAGTGTGAGTTTATTTCTCATTGACTTAAGAGCAATGTGTGTTTGAAAATAATTTTCAGATGCTGTTGCCAAAACTCATGTTTCAGCCCAACCGCATGTTCAAGTCAACAGTAAATTTCAAGTACCACAGCATACACAAAAGACGTTCAGAAAATAGTATTTTGATCAATAAAGCTTTTCTTTCCCAAAACCCATAAATGTAAGCTGAAAAAACTCTTTATCAACACTTGAACAGGAATTGCAACAGAAACCCATTTCTCCTGGTGGTGGCTTAAAAGACTGTGACAAGGTTTAAGTCAAATGAAGCTTCCAAGGGTAATTAAAGTAGAAAGAGGGTACTAAGAACTGAAAAAGTCAAGTCTGATTATAAAATACTTTTGGTTATTTTACCCTAAGGGCAGGAAAACTTCTTTTACTGAAAGACTTGCTGTTTGACTCCTGGGCACATTTGGCAGACCATGCATTCAACACATACAAGGGTTTTTTATTATTATTTTTGGGTAATTTTTAAGAAAACAAGAAACCAATGTGGCCAGAGAAGAGCTGCGTAAGGCTGAGTCATAGGTGAGTCTGACCTGCAAGTCACAACTGCCTGCTCTTCCTAATCTAAACATTGTTCACTTTCTGCTTCTCCTGGAAAACACCTAGATCCACAAGTCTTCCCAAAGTGGCCTTTCAAGAAGGTCCTTATGATGGAGGTATGTTCACATTCCTCTTTGCCATATTGGGTTGGGAAGAACTGAGGACTGCAGCAAGCCGTATAAAAAAAAAGTATAAGTGAGCAGTGCCTGTTGTTTAATAGTGCACTTCACTAAGATGGCTAGATTTAACCCCTGAAAAGAGCTTAAAAAGTTTTGATTTGTTGTAGACAAGATGCTCAGTATGGACTGACAGTCCCACAAAGCAGAAATAATAGCACTGCCTCAAAAATTTATGTTCGTGTGTCTAGAGCGAGGAAGAAGTTCCAGTGCAGCATCCACAAAAGTCAAAATTTGCTTTTAATAACAGTGATCCACTACAAAATTCAATTTACAAATCTGAATTATAAAACAATTTAACAAATCACAGGCACCATGAAAATGCTCAGCTATTTTAAAAGTGCATCTGTAACCAAGCTTCCCTGTAGTGCACAGGCAGACTATCGATAACTAATCATAGTGCAAATATGAAGGTGCTAAGTCTTTGGGAAAGCTTCATTTTTAACAAATAGTGGCCTGGTAACAGTGATGGTCCTAAAATTTCAACTACATATTTTTTTGTTGTGCCTAGAAGCTGCTGTTTTCAGTTTAATTTCATCATCATCGAGATGATTTTTCATGTTTTATAGATGTACATACACTGCTTAGAGCTAGACTTGAGTGCTCATTCAGAAGAGTAGTAAGTGAAGTAAAAGCCTGCTAGTCAGTTCATGTGGTTAGCCATGGCTTTGGTAACATCAACACAAAGAACTGAAGGGTCATAGAAACAACTTCTGTCCCTTTGCCCCTCCCCTTCCCGAGGACTGGTCCCACAGTCAGAGATCATGCACTGTAGCAGGGGTTGCTGTGAGGAAGCTTGTGGCTGCTATCTATCCTGCACCTGCTCTGCAATAGAAAGAGGACTATGATGTTGGATGCTCCTGAGTGACATACTGGGAGCCTTGAATTTATTTCAAATGTTTAGCTCCAGCTCTTTTCATTTGAAGCTGTACTTACTTCCAGAGGACCTCCAGCTGTAGCTTGATGGTGCCCAGTTCAGTTATATCCACGATGATTGCCTGAGGCTTGGTTGTAAAGAAGTTTATGCTGTCACATGTCACAACACCAACTAGAATAGTGGCCAGTCCTCGCAGCTCTGTCACCTGCAGGGACAGACAAACATATCCATTTTCATCTTACCAGACAATCTTACCAAACAAGTCACGTGCATGCCAAGAACACCACCACAGGCTCACATTGGCTCTGAGGTCCACAACAAATGTAAAACCTTGATAATCAATCCTGGACTCCTAAACTGTTGTGAGCCAATACCCTCCACCCCCAAGGACTATGTCATAGATGGCTCAAAAAGAGGAAAGGAGTTCTATGAGTTGGGGAGAGACAGAGCTGTACAACACTTCTGACAACCAGAATTTACTATGATTTTAATAAAAAATAGCATGAAATTTGGAAATTCTAGCTCTGATATGCATACAAGTAGTTTGTCATTTATAGTGCAGAGTTTAGCTTGTATACATATTAGAACAACACTGTCATTAAAATAAATATTAGAGAGAAGTACATTAGCCTACATATACTGGACTATTTCAGCTCTCAACTGCCTAAAGGATTGGGAAGCTCAGCTGCCTGCACCCACTGTCCTGGGCTCAGCTGTGGACCAAAATCAGAACCTGTGTCAGACTTTTGCTCTAGATCTGCAGGTAGCTCTGACTTTGCTACCAATGCAGTTACAGGCCTGTGCTTTTTTTCCAGCCTGGCACTTTGCTTCTTCAGCTACTTAAAAAAAAATAATCTAATCAAATATTTGCTATAAAAACATACTCCCAATTGAGGATCAAATTTTTCTAGGAGCACATAAAGCATCAGAACCAGTACAGAATTTTAGCACAAATGCCTGAAGCCCACTTCAGGAATTAGTTACATGCCTACATCTCCTTTAAGAACTAGCAAAAGTTTTGTTGCCAGGCTCCTCTTGGAACAGTCTTTGGCACTTAATTTTAAAAAAAATCTGCTATGTATTTGTACTGGGTGAAGATCATTAAGCACAAAGTGGAAAGAGCAGGAGGGTGTGGAGAACATTAGTCAGTAGACTTTCATAAGCTGACAAAAGGAGTAAAACTATCACTGTCATACAAAGTAATACAAGTTTTTAAAACTATTATAGGAAAACAGGGATCTGAATTAGCCTCTCACCTGATCTTCATTGTGCAGTGGCAGCAAAAAACCACATTATAAGCACATTTCCAAAGGCTGTGCTGGCAAGATGTCAAAGAGTCTCTCCTATGTAACCCAGCTCTTGCTGCCAGATAGGAGTGGAACATTGCACTGCTTTAACACAGCTGCCAGAACTTGAAACCCTGCACTGGCACAGTTTCCTAGTAGAATGGGATCCAGCTCCTTTTAGGCTGACAGGAGTCCTGCTGCAGAGGCCAGCCCATGAAAGGTGCCAGACTACAGTGTAAGTGTTGTTTAACTCCACCTGCCAGATAAGTGCCAGAACCAATGCCAGTGGCAGCTGCACAAGGGTCTATGAAAACTACAAACCTCCCCCAAGGGGTACCCACAATACAGCATCTACGTATCACAGGCCACCAGCACCAGTCCCTTGCCATTAAAGACATATGACCTCCCAGGAACTTTATAAAAAAGGTGTCACAACTCTAAATAAGTTATTAAATACACACAATTTGTACCAGCATGTAAGTGCCATTGGTTTTTCACAGACATGGAGCACCTCTGGAGAAAACATGACAGACTGTGCAATAACATGTTTTCCATATACATTTCTCTTTTTCAATAAAGAACAGTACTCCAGGTACTTAATATTCCACATGGGTGTTATAAATAAGATATACATACATATCTTTTTGTCTTCACATCTAGACTTCACCCTAGAAAATCCCCAATAGTGATCTAGGACTTTAAAAAAAAAAAAACAACCAAACAACCAACCCAATCAACCACATGCACCAGACTCCAGAACATGGGAACACAGAAGCACTTATACATTATGAGTGTCAGAATAAAAGGAAAAACAGAAGTAGATGTCTGTTCAGTAAGCAGAACATTAACTGCCATCTTACATAGCTAGGAAAAGAAAATTACTTAAGAATTTTGACAAACGCTTGGTAGCCTAACAGGTAAGTAGTGTGGCAGAAGACCTGCTAACCCACTGATTCCAATCCAACCATTATACACCACACCTTGATTTCAAACTTCTCATGAAGATTGGGTATAAAAATCTTTTCTTCCTCATCCCATGTTTGGCTGTCATCAGTCTCAATCTTGCCTTTCAACCTCCATTTTTGGCGCCCCAGTCGCACAAACACCTAGAAACCATGAAGAAAAGAGGATGATGTGTTAACATATCTCAGAACATTCCCTCCAGTCCACAGGCCTCCCACTGTTCCAGTACCACAGAGGCAAAGCCATTCCTTTGATCACTATGTATTTAGGAACTTGGATAAAGCCAGAAGATCGGAGGCAGGAACTCAGGTTTCAGGTTTTAACACCTTAACTCAGTGTCAATGACACATCCCACCCATTCTAGAAGAACTGCATAACTACATAGCATAGCACTACTGAAGTACAAGGCACACTGGAATTCACTTGGAACCATTAGAAGCAGGACGGCAACCCAGTAAGATACCAAGATGCATTCAGATCATGCCAAGGGCAATCTTCCAAGAAACAGGCAGCAACTGTTACTTGATTTCAGGGCAGCTTTGAAGACAAAGACCCTACAGGTTGGTTTTGATAGACAATCACTGCTATCTTTTAAACCCTCCCATAACACTTGAATCACATCTTTCCCTCTTCAGTTTCAGAGGGCAGAGCACTACTGAACGTGCCAAAGTGCTGTTCTCATCAGAACAGTGCACGGTTTTATCATAGTCTGTTTCCTGCTCCCCTTCTACATGTTGCACCCTTGCTCTCCTGTTCCTCTACTGCAAACTCAGCGGTAAAATAAAGGACAAAATAAATCACTGTATACTGCACCTCATACTGGTCCCCCGGGCAGAGACGCGCAAAGCCCACCAGCCCTGAAAAGAGAAGGAAAATTCCCAATACTTGTAGAGTTTTACAATGTCCCCCAAAGCATCAGCTTGCAATACATAAAGTGTCTATCTGGCTACCTTGCTCAACTCCATGCAGAAGCTATGCCACTAGCCCAGAACACTCTTAGAAGTACAAACTTTAATTGAGCTGAGGAAAGAGCTTGTCAGCTTTTGTACTCAAGTATAAAATACCATTGCAGATCTGCTTTACAGTGCTGAAGCAAACAGAAGTCTGCCAAAATTCTGTTCAGGATCTGATCCAGAAAGCCACTGACAGCCACTGGAAGCAACTGACATTGAATAAATGAACTCTCAATGGATCAAATTGCTGCATAGGAAACCCAAAAAATCAATTGACAAGTCTTGAAAGAAACAAGAAGAGAACATACCTTTCATCTTCAAATGAAACTCTCCCAAATGGACCTCCAATGCCCCTTCTATGAAGCACATGTCCTAGAGGAAAGACTGAACAGTCACTATGGCTGAAAAGCAGTGCAAAGTAGCTACCTTCCCAAAGATGCCATTTTCTTAGAGGACTTAGGCTTTTTTTTTGCTGCTCCACAGAAGAGCAGAACTGCTTGAGCAGTTCACTCTCAGTCACCTTTCACTGCTTGTTTTGTAGAAGTAGCATAGCTTATTTATTATTGTAGCTTATTTATTATTTATAATTTTCATCCCATTACTTCCAGTGGACTTCAAAATGGACTCCAGTATTGAAGAAGAAAATCAAAGGATTTTTTACTTGTCTTTACATGAAGCCAAGTCAAGTAGGGATGAAACAGAGCATAAAATTGAAGGGCTTTGCCCATAAGGTATTTATCTCACGAGCTTCCATTAACATTATGCACCTTTTCATTCACATGCTGAGTTTTTAACCCCCACCATTAAAAGCCAGCAGCAAGTGCTGGTACATTTTTTTGCTAAGGAACAATCATGTCTTCACTACATATGTGTAATATTTCCTACCTCTGTGCATTCTTGGAAGTTCTTGTAAAGCTCCACCAGGCTCTCTCTGGAGGCTTTGGTGGAAGGAGACAAGGAAAAGGCATGTTTCATATTAGTGGCCCCATCTCGCAGTCTGCACTGGATACAGTAAGCTTCATAGAGTTCTTCTACCTTTAAGATTTAGGAGGTGGAGGAAGAATGAACAATGGCATAGCTGTAGTAAGTTTTGAAATGGAACATCAGCAGTCTTGACAACAAACACAACGAAATCCCATCATCACAGTACTGAAGAATGCTGCAACTCTTGCATTTTACAGACTGATTAGAGTGTACCAGCCTGTAGACATTCCTGTATGGGATATTGAGAAACAGTTCCCTCTGCTATTATCAAGAGTAGAAGATAAGGAGTAGAATAACACTTTGTTCAGGGAAAATTACTTGGGGAACAGTAAAGTGATTCCCTCAATACAGATTAAAGCACCTACATCTTCAGCTGTGTCAGAGGATACATTTGATTCCTTTGGAAGCAGACATGCACTCTGCAGAACTGCCCATTTGGCACCTTGTGGGAAGTGGGGAAACATGTAAGCCTTCTCACAGCAGCATTTTCTGAATAAGCTGGCAGAGCAAGCAAACTGGTTTCACAGGCAAACTCAGGTTGGGCTGCACCCAACATTCAGTCTGAATAGAACCATTCAAGAAAATAAATAAATAAAAATCCCCTCCTTCTGTGAAAAGAATAGTTACAGCTTTCAGAAAGTTTCAGCTGTAAATAAATTATTTCCTTTCAGATTAATTATAATTAAAGTATTTTCTATTTAGATAGTTTGCTTGTATAGCTTACAGCCTTACACATACAAGAGAAAACTCCTTACCTTGCTTATATGAAACTCCAGTTTTCTGATGTATCTCTCCACAGAGCGGATTTGCTTTTGAAGAGGGGAAAAAGGGAGGGACTTCAGAAATCATTTCCTAAACATGCCTTTAAGTAACACAGCAGACACATCATCAATTTTTCTCTATTTACATTTTGTCTCATTTTCACAAGTCTTACCTTATCGAGGTCATAGTAAAAAGCCTGAAAGAGAAATAGCACAGGCTGAGCAGGAGAGCGCGTATATTTGTACATTTAACAATAATTCCCAAGATTCACTACACATATCTTAAGTCACACCAAATTAAGATGCATTGATTACTACAAGGAGACAGTTCAGCGTTTTAGAAGTAGTTTAATTTTCTGTGTGTAGTTGGTTGGTTTGTTTTCGCAGATGCTTGAAACAAGACAGTAAGAGTCTCACCACCAGCTATAACAAGGACTTGGACATTGGTCATGTTACAGGGGAGTTCCTTTTGATAATGTAGCTATTACTTCCCAAATGAAAGGCAGAGTTGGATCTGCTAGTTGTTTTTTCATTAGCACTGTTGCTGAAGGTAGTTCTAAGGAGTTGTAAGCACAACAGAAATTATATTGCTAGGACACATTCACCAGCTATGGGAAACAAAGCCCAATCTCTATTGCCATTTCTGTCCATATAGAGTCAGGTATGAACACCAATCACTGAACAGGCACAAGGAGATACTATCACATTAAAGGAACATGATCTAAAGAACACTGCTGGATATTGAAAATGAGAAATTCCAAGTTTAATTCTCACATTGAGAACTAACTTGCTTGGTAAATTCCTGATTATGATGCCTTGCTGGATCTCGCCTCAGTGCTTTAACTGGAAAACCCCTGGGAGTGCCAGATATGAGAGAGCATCTACTTTTGTGACTTTATTTTTAAAGCCACTTAAGTACTTAAAATTAGAAGTATCTTACCAATCTGGAGTTCCTTTTCGTATCTTTGTGTCGGCCAGAGAGATAGTCCAGTTCAGCCTGATGTGCTTCCAAGTATTCCCTGGAGAGGAAGAAAACCCAGCATTACATTCTTTATAACACCTCCCCAGAGAATTTCTCAGCAGAATCTTACAAAGCAAATTCCTTCTCAGAAGATTTTTCTTGGTTTACTCTCTAGAGATGGGAATGGCTATATAGAGGGACATAGGTCAATAGATGAGAAAGGGTGGTTTCCATAGACAAATATTTGTCTTAAATGCAAAATCACTCCTAAGGGAGCATCTGTACACAATGAGTGCCAGCAGATGCTGGTTACTGTTACCTAATATTTAAAGATGCTATACGTCAGGAATCCTCCCGAATCCTTTTTAATCCTCTTAGATGTGGAATGCTACAGTGCAATTTAAGAAGACTGCCACTGCTGCATAAAGTATATAGATGCACACACTGCACTCAGACATTCACCATTTCTTGTTTCCCTTCATCTAAAATAGATTATTCAGGTGAAAGATAGGTTTTATTCTGGGAATGTGGGGCAAAACAAGACAAGACCGTAGTGCTGGAAGTACTATTAAAGGCAAGAGAAAAGGAAGAAAAGGAGGGGTGTAGGAGGAAAACAGCATGTTCTAACACACACACACACTCCAAATGTAAGGTACGGCACATGTCATGCAGTGTTTTAACAAACACCTTTTAGTATGCTAGACTATTTCTTAATGTAACCATTACTTTTTCCAGAATGGGAACTATTTTGCAAGGTGTGAAGCACTTGGCACCAGCTGGCTTCTATAGAGTTGCTTGCATGCAGGGGTTGTCCCTTAGGAGTTCCCACGAAAACTATTTCTGCTGAGACCATCTTCTTCCAACTTTGCTTTTAATACAGAGCAGACTTTGGTAACTTTTTTCTCTGATGTTTAAAGGGGAACAAGTGTCACCTGGTAAATACTACATTATAAGACACAGTTTCTGAGCAGTCAAAATAACTTCATTTTAGACAGCTGCACTTCTTCACATTTGCTTTGATGCATTTCATTTTCTTACTGTTACAAAACCAGTTCCCCCCAAGACACCCAGTGGCTCCAGCATTCAGCTGTCTGCTCATTACACTTGACTATTAACAGCTCAGAGCACAAGTAGCCAAAGCTGGTGGCAAAAAGGGTTCACTTTCCTTTTAGAAGAGTTTTATCACCTTTAGATTTAAGTATGTTAGAACTGCCAGCTTGATGGAATGGTACCCAGATGGTTAACAGAATAAGGAGTTACTGGAATGATACCCAGATGGTTAACAGAATAAAGAGTTATTTGCTATAGCTATGAAGAAACAGGCACGTAAAACATGTTCTGTACTAAAAATTCAAGTCACTCCAGCACCAAGTGGACTTAGTCTGCATCTACTTAAAATTTGGACTTTGCATTGCTATTTGATACAGTTGTTTTCTGTAGGTTACTTTAGTCAATTAGCTAGCTACTCTGTTTTGGCAGGAGTCTGATCATATGGCATTCCCTTGCAGAACTGGGAACAAATTCTGATCTACTTTATGGTTTCTCCTCCCTAAGCTCTGATAAATTCTAAACTCTGCAAAAACATTTGGTTTCGTTATTTGTTTTAAATCTAAATCCACTAATAAGACATTGACTGATATTTTTAGGGCTATGACTTTATAGTCTTCTATTGGAATAAAACGTGTCACATCTGAGTTTACAATGTATTATTGCAGTGCATTCTATGTTCTTTGCTTAAGAAAACAAACTAAGATCACCATTAGTTTGTAGCAGTAGCAAAATTCTGAGGACAGCAACAATATATGGGAAGGAACTGTTAGTAAGATTCCAGGAGGAAGAGCTACACCGTTTACAAATTCAAGAAAAAGTATTTTATCTTCTGATAGCAGCTTCAAGGTGTAAACAAAGTTCCTATGATATTAGACTAGACCCATCAACATCAACTGTAATGATTTAAGAAGTATTTTTATACAACAAAATTTGGGGACTCAGTTAAAGGTTGATAAGTTTCAGGCACTGGCAGAGGCAAACAGCATTTACCACCACTTCCATTTTGGTCTGCAATACCAAGAAAGCAAGCTTATCCATGTTTTATTTGCCATTTCAGCACTAAATAATGTTTCTATGAAGCAACTGACAGCTTCCTCAAAGCCAGAATACCCCAAATTCAGATTGCCAGCCCATCCTTTGATCTCCATGTCTGCTGCATACACCCCACATCTGCTGGACTGAAACAATGGACAAAATTGGTCTTCAGTCTTTTCACTCAAGTCTGTACTGATGCAACACTGTCTGTGCTGTCAAACATAACGAAGACTCTGAAATAATGCTACATTTAAAGCAAGATAATGTTATCTACATTGCCATAAGATGGAGTTATATTATGGCTCCGTTTCATCACATGAAGTCAGCTGAAGATTTCAGGGGGATCTGCTTAGACCTTTCCCTTACAAGCCACCCAGAGATGGAAAGAGGACAACAAACAAACCCAAACCTGCAACCCACTAGAATATCTAACCCATTACCTTAAGTGTTCTCTAATTAGCATAGAGAGAGAATAGAAATGGTTTATGTAGCAGCCTCCCCACTGTGTCCTTGCAGGACACACCCCGATTTTCAAACTCTGTTTTAAGTCAGCTTTTTCAGTCAAAGCAAACTCCACACAGCTCCCTCTCCAGAAAGTTTCTGCCAATAACTCCTCAGGTCTGGCTGTCTCATCTCCGTCCGAGTCTCTCCTTGATCTGCAGGCTTCCTGCCAGCCACTCTGCATGCTCTAAACGCTTTCCTTCCTCAAGAGAGCTTAGTTGCTCCTCAGGAGATGGAGAATCTCCCCATAGAATTCTACTTGTCACTGACTTTTTAGAGGAGTGTAACAAACTAGGAACAAACAAAAACATCAGAGCACTTTGTTTGCAAGCAGACTGCCTGAGAGTGAACAAAACTTGTTTTACAAGGTCCCAAGCCAGTGTCTAGGAAAGTCACTACACATATTTAGAGATGCCAGACACAGACAGAGAGCATTGATGCACAGACTTAAGCAGCATAAGTAGGTAAGGCAAATTACAATATTTTAAAAGTCCTTACTTAAGTCCTTTCTTCAAAGCTTCAAAAATTTTCTTCACCTGCAGTGGCTTTGGATCCCAGATGACTGCCCCCCTCTGCAGGGAATTATAAGCCTTGGGGGATTTCAGTGACATTCTTGATCTCACTGAACTTCTGCTGAGAGACTTGCTGTAGAAAGAGAAAATAAAAATGGAAGAGATTCAAAACCCATCACCTGGGAAAAGACCAATGTCTAACCCACAAATCTTGTGGGCTACAAGTCATACGCCCAATACCATATACCTTTATGAAAAAGAAAAAAGCTCTTGGACACACAGAGAATATTTTCACAGATAACAATAGAAAGTTAAGGCCCAGCCCTAAATGCCTAGTGCAGAAAAGCAGCAAGATCTTGTGGCTTCAACAATAATAATTTCCACAAGAAACATCTTCTCCAAGCTTGACACAGACTCTGAGAAGCCTGGTGGCTCTCTTTATCCCTTTCAAATACAGAAAAATTGTGCATGTCCCCATTTCTTTGGGAATGATGGGGGTGCAATGAGCAAGAATAAGAAAAGTTCATTTTTATAACAGGTTAATAACAAGTTAATGTTCAACACTGTTAGCAATTGTCTTAACAGACGTGTAGCAGCTAGCTAAATCCCTGGTTTTGTGTGCACATTCACACCAGCTGCTGTGTCAACTACAGAGCTACTAGTCAAGTAAGCCATGCTGCAAGACAAGGACATTCCCATCCTGAGTCTCACCTGCAATTCAGGAAAACAAGGCAACAAACTTTTGATCTGCTCAAGGTCTAACTGATAAAGCTAACATAAAAAACCTTTAGAAATAGCCTGCATTCACCATTCATTTAAATGACGGCCTAAAGCCCTACCAAGTTTTAGAAAAGCAAGCTGCCAAACCCAGATTGCATACAAGATCTAATTATCAAGGTGTTTTTTCAGTGCCTAACACCTTACTTGCTTTTAAAAGCAACTGCAAAACCAAAATTAAATATTGTTTCTAACAGAAGTTCCTTACACAAGAGTTTTTGTGCTAACATAAAGAATTAGAACACCTCTAGCTATTAGTTGTATATATCTACAACATTCAAACCATAAAATGACATCCCCACAAACAGTTCTTCGCCACTGTCAGATTTCTGCCTGGCTCTCCCTAGCTCTACACTGCTCTTAGTTATTTTTATATAATTCTGTTAGCACTCCCTATAAGTTAAGCCTCTAAAATAACAGTACCTAAAGCAGCTTCCCATTCCACCAATCCAACTGGTTGCTCTCAGAGAAGCTTTCTACCTTCTCTACAATCTCTGTCCTAAATTCAGCTCACCTGGAGAAATTATGAACTTCCACAGGCTTAATACTGAGCCAATGGCTGTTTTAAGTTCTAGGCGTGTGAGTGAAGGCCTGAGGAGATCATTGAGCTCTGATTAAATCCTAGGCCCAGCACACCTGAGACTTGTTCTCAGTCCTATTATAGAAACCTTTGAGTAACTAATTATCCTGGAGCTAAATTTGCACTTAACTCCATTTTTAACATATAATCTGCAAAAAATCTGATAAAATTAGGTGTTGACAAAAATTACTGGATATTTAATTTCTTCATCCCAATGATTATCTTAGTTTTTTATGATGGCTTAATATAAAGTATTAATGAACCAAACCATTTGGAGCTCAGGTTACCTATAACGAGGAACACAACTGTTAAATTAGAAACTTACTTTAATATTGTTTTCTTTCTTAAGATAAAGAATCTTTGAGTATTTCACGCAAATTGAAAGAGTTTCAACAGGGATATCACTGGAAGGGACAGTCTAGCCAGTAACAGCAGTAGAAAGAGTCTCCTAGCAGTCATCACTTAAAATACTTTAATGAAAAGAAGGAAATAGCATCCAGTTCCATGCTTTAGATGAGTACTCTAATTAGCAAGATACCATATGGAAGATATAAGATAAATCTGTTTTGAAATTAAAAAGCCCAAATCAGTCCTGGGTTTTGTTTGTTTTTTGGAAAGGAAAGGACTTTGTTATTTACTCTCAAGAGTTTTGGACTGCAAATCTTAAATTCAGGAAATCATTTCCCTTCAGTTAAAGTACAGCATCTAAGCACTGCAAATTTAAAACCCACTATTTTCCTCAGTATCTCCTGCTGACTGATGTAGCCCATACGTACTCAGTGCATGGATGTTAAGAATCCCATTTTCATACACTTCATAGAAAGTTAAGTGGCTGACACGGGCCTTTAGGACCGGTAGCTAAAAGCTAAATGCTATGTTGCTGCTTTCCCTTGTGAACTTCATAATTTAAGTATCTAATTTCCCACTTTACAGATAACAGTAATAATATTTACTTCCTGTGGAGACTATTATGAGGAAAAATGAAATAATCTGTCTGACTAAGACCCTCAAAGGAAGTTGCTGAAGAAATGCAAAAGTATATTTAGCATCTGCTTAAGAAGCTCCATGTGGACCTGATTTGTGTGTCATCCTTTGGACAGACCTTGCACAGGGCCCCTGCAATCTCCTGCCGTGTTTTGCAACAGTGCCTGAGGGGGAGATAAGTTAGAAAAGGGTGATTAGAAAATTTCTTCACTATGCTGGGGAAAGCTCTCGGGTGTTCACAGGGCTGTGACTGAGTATCTAGTACACAGATTTTCCTTATTGCTGTGATTCCTGAACAAAACTGTCTGTCTAAACACTTAAATATTGAAAAGCAACATTGTAAAAAAGGCATAAAGAGAGGCATTTGTTTAGAAAAACTTTGCAGCTAAAAGTAACAGAATAAACTTAAGGGATAAATGAACTCTTCTCTTTGGAGCATTATTACCCTACTGGACTGTGCCTTTGTTGGAGAAACAGCTGTTCAGCACTTTCCCTGGTAGATCCTTTCTCTGCTAGGACTCCCACTATGTGCTTGAGCTCAAGTTCTTTTATATAATTTATTGACAGTGCTTCTCTCAAGATCATGGCGATTTTAGATTTCTGATTTTAGATGTCTGATCTTTGCTAGGTGTAATATTTTTCAGCTTCCACAACAAATCAATTTATTCAAATGTAAAGGCTTCCAGATAACATCACAATCATGCTGGAATTTCACTTTTGGCCATCCTTTACCATGCTGTGTTTAACTAAGAGGTTAGCTCAGTCATTTGGTTCTTTGAAAATATATTTTATGATGATTCAGGTATTTTACTGATACACAATAGGATTTTTTCAAGTACAATGCTTATAGGGGCATACTTTCCAATACTTCTATATGATACTGCTAAATGATTCACCTTGTTATTATTCTGGCATGCACTGGCAGTCAGAGATTATATTAATTTTCCACTTACATACCGTACCTTCTAAAAGCACTCAACAGGCTAGACAGGGATCTCTAAATTCAGAAAAAGAACAAGAGCACTTCTAGTGAAAAAGCTGCATGGTTATCTACACAGAGCAATACTACACAACAAATTATGACAAGCAAAAAGGGAAAAACAGTGTAGGATGGTTTAGAAATTAGAGCTTGACTGAAGACTGGAAAGCTGAACTGCAGCCTTGGCTATACTATAGACCTGTTACTGACAACAGCAAATTTGCAGTTGCCTTCTTGGTCTGTTTGTATTCCTCCATTCCTCTCGTTTGTGGCATTGCCAGAAAGCAGCCTTTCCTCTCCTGTAATGCTGCTCTGCCTAAATAACTCCAGAAGAACTTGAGCTGGGTTCTGTTACACATTTTGTCAGTATTCACCATTATCATCTCCATCTTTTTAAAGGTCTCTGATATTTTTAGTAACTATTCAGAAGGTTTAAGTCAGAAAACGTCAGTTACTACCAGGCTGCTAGCAGGAAGGGTCACATTCATTTTCCTAGAAGAAATAAACACTATTAACAGTCTGATACATAACCTCTGAAATCCAGCCGTCTCTGAAGCACAGTGTGTATAGTAGAAAGATAGTATGGTGTGAAGTATAGCTATTTATCAGTGAACCATGACAATACTCAACAGCTTTAAGGCAATGAATAAGGAACAACTTCTACACATAAATGCCTTAGTTTAAAAAATACATTCATGGTACCTAATGTCTGTTGTCCAAACGATCAGGTGCTTTTCTTTTTTGCGTTACTTACGCTAATTTTCTGCTTTGCACAGTGCTGAATCCAGTGAAGGAACAACTCCTGCTGATGCCACCCCCATCGCCAGGAGAGACAAACGTGAGCTTGACCGACATGATCACCACTGAGTAAGTCTATTGGCTTCTGAAATAAATAGAAAAACAGATGAGTCAAAACCTTCTTGGCAGTTCAGGCTTAGACCTGTGCTGCTGCAAGTGTTGAGCTGCATAAAAGTAGAAAGTCAGAACAACAGACAGCATATTAAATAGAAAAAAAAATATTTGTCTGTTATACACATTTCCTCTGTTGCCATCCACAATACAATTAATAAGGGACTGAATAGTCTAAAATGAAGTCTCTCATGCCCTCTTCAATTTCTGATTGATTTTACAAACTGACTATGTAAAAACCAGAATAGCCTCAGTTCACAGGCTCTCTACATTTCTGATTTTTTAAAAACCCCATAATTGTCCCATTGCTTAAGGAGTTCAGGCCAAGCAGTGTATTTCCAAATCAGTATGGATGCCAGAACAATACTTAAGCTCCAGACTTAGTCAAGTCCATAAAGCAGTTCCCTGCATCTGTGCAGAACCCCGCTGAAGTCAATGGTAGAATTGGCTGAGTGTGGTACTTAAGCCCAAGGCAGAAGTCTGGTTTCAACAGTAAATTTCAGGTTCATGCTCCGCCTCTGGCAGGATTTCTTTTGGATTGCTCTCTTCTGTTTTCCATCAGTCAAACTCTTTTTCTTTCTGGAGAATTGTGTTCTCTGCCATATGTCTATAGAATCCAAGTCACAATATAAGTAACAGATATATCCTTCATAGCAGCTGTAGAAAATCACTCAGACAGTTAATATACAGAAAAATTTCCTTCCTTCCCCCCTCAAGATTGTGTAATGTAAACACCACAACTGAGTAAAACTGAGTAAAACAAAAAGCTGGAGTATCTATTTGTAGAAAGAAGTACAAACTTCAATAAAGACCTCTACGTGGAGATGCTCCATGCAAAAGTCTGTCCTACATTACAGAATGTGCTCTGGAGAACAGTGAGCTCTTAATCTATCAGAGTAGATACTGGAAAGAAACATCTGCAACTCAACCCCTATGCCTGACATTATCCCACCAGCATGGCTACAGTTAGTCAGACTAGAAGCCCAGAGATGTCAGGATAAGACTCTTCTGGCTCTGCCACTAACTTGGAGAGCAACCTAACTCAGTGCTCTTCCAGACTGCATATACATAACTGAATGGTTGAACTATACTTCCCGAGAGGAGTGAGATTGGAGGGTTTTGCTAATTCTGGGCTATTCTACAAGTACAGGGAATTACTGTAAGTGACTATGCTTCAGGTACAATTATCTACCATAGCAGTAACAAAATTTGTCATGGATTCTCACAAGCAGAGATCCTGCAGTGAGACCTGACTATTTCCTTAGGAGCCAGTCAGTCAGTTCCCTGTGCTGAGCTCTAAGACTCCATTTCTTTACCTGTTCACAGGACATGCTAAGCTCATGAATACATCTATGAAAAACAGGCAAAATATTTTAGAACAAGATGTGAAAACGATTAAAGTCGAGCCAACCATTTACCTGCTTTGCAAGCTACCTAGTTTGTCAAAGGAGGTGATGGGCATGGCTAGGTATTTTGTATCTCAAGTGCATCAAAGTCCACATGACTCCATTGCTTCAGTAGTATCAATATAAATCTGCTACAAGGAAAAACGTAGGTGCATCTTAATCATTTTAATCAAAGTGTACAGCACATATGTTCTCTTGCTTAGAAAGGATGCCTCATAGCACCCTTAATCAGAGATTGTACTTGGATCACACCACAGCTGAAGTTTCAAAATATTTTCCATTCCTTCCTCTAGTTTTAAGATTCTTATGAGTCTGTGAACAGTCACCCCATCAAAAGGATCATTAGACTGGAAAAAACATGCAACTTACTGAAAAATGTAATTGCATAACAAGCTGTTAAAGGAAGAAATAAAAGGAATAGCCTCGTGGTTATTGACCACATCCCTCATCAAGGCTAAGCAAGGTTCTCAGGATCTACTCTTCAGCTCTCTAACCTGGGAAAGTTAGTTCATTTGTAAAAGGGAGGAAGAAAGTGCAGGAAAAGCTTGTCTAATTTTATATGACTCCTAAAGCCTGCATAGCATGAGGCTGAAAGCCTTCAAAGCATACAGATAGGAAACAAACAAAACAGGCAGACCCTTGACAGGGAAGAGAAAGTAGAAAATGATGAGAAGAAGTAAAAATCTGTGCTACTCAACTCTAGATGTGAAGAATGAAGTTGGAAATGCACAGACCCGCAAAATTCAATTGGTGAAAGAAATAAATTGCTTAAACTGCCAGACTTGATTCTGTTGCCACATGTGTTTTTATAAATCAAATATAGTTCTGGACTTCAAGAAAATCCACTCTTTCAAGTTAGTAGAAATGAGAGATGAATTGGACCTCACTTGCCCGTAGCCATAAGCATTTAAAATTTCTCATGGGTTGTTTGTTTTTTTTAACTGCAAAAAGCTCAGTCCTCAAGGCCACCGACTGTGTCATGCTCTGCTGTAAGGGGCAGCTACATCCAAAAGCAATTCACGAGCACATTTTCACAATTCCATCTTATAAGAATGAAAAGAATCTAAACAATGTTAGGAAAGCACCATTAAAGAGGTTGTTTCTCTTACTTTGAAATAAAGTTGCAGAAGTCAAATACCTCTTGGTACACACCTGCAGATACATTCTTTGTGGAGACCTGGAAATCTTACAGCTCATTTCACACTTCTGAGTAGAAGACCATAAGTAGGATGTCAAGACAAGATTTTATTTATAAGAAATATTTATAAATGCAATTGGTTAAACAGAGGGTTTTGCTAGCCAGAGTGTCTGTATAAAAGTGCTGAGCTACATTATAATTGCCCCTGAGAAAAAGCACATGGACACATCTCAAACTCAACTGTCCCTTTAGGCTAGAAATAAATCAGATAAAGACCCCTGACAAAGCTGAGTTCAAATCTGTCTTCCAACCTGCAACCTCTGCTGTGTAGGCCCATGTCTCCATATCTCATAAATACAGGGATTATACCCTGGGGACCAGAGGCACTTCCTCACTTTTAATCTTCCCAAAGAGCACAGGATGTGAACACGGTAGCCAGCTAGGGGCTGGCATATCTAGAGTGCAAAAATATCAGGGCAAACTGAAGGAAACTATTGTCAGGGGCAACAGAAGCACTGAACTACTAAACAAGGGGTCTTGAAAAAGTCTTATAGTGCCTGTTAGTCTTAATCCAAACTCCAAACTGCCAGGTTCTAATCTACTCCAACATTTTAATACATGCCATTTTGTAAGATTGAGATTTCAGGTCCCAGAAATTTATTTTTAATATAAAACAAGAGTATTGCTCTCAAATTAAAGAAATATGGTTGTTTGTTCCTATTTTAATGACAAGCCAATGATTTACCATAATAGACTATTAGCATTTAACCTTCAGTGTTACCAAGTATGCAGGCATGTAAGGCCAAACATTTAAGCTTCTATCCAGCAGTGAGTACACTCAAACTGCATGTTCTGCTTCGTCTCTGTTAGTATTAGGATATTCCTCAAGACAAATGACCTTAATCCTCTACAAACAAAAAGCTGGTGTCTGTTTGTGTTTATGGCTAAACTTTTCCAGCCCTAGTCACATATTTAATTGTTTCTGGGCACAATGGTTTCAACAATTTTATGAGGAAAATATGACTCACTGACTTCTTGCAAAATATTTCCGCTTGTGTTTTGTACTTTAAATTAGTAGCCATCTTTTTCTTTTAATATCTCCAAGAGGTTCACTTGAGCTTGGTGAGCTACTGCTGGAGTAAGGTATTCATGTTTCCTTAAAATTTATGGTGTTCCAATTGTCAGTGACCAGTTGGTTAAGAGACATACACTTGCCTATAGTTGTGTGTCTGCAAAAACTGTACCAGACTTCTGTTTCCATCAGCTGATTGTGGACACACACATGGAGTTGATAGCCTCGGCAACAAGTGGCTACGTATCTCACTTAGGATGTCAGTACTGGCTTCAGTGAGCAGTGGCTGCCGAAAAAAATAGAAGCCAGTTTGAAATCAAGTAAATTATTAGTCACTATAGAAAATAAACACAATGACTAAACACAAACACCAATCACTTCAATGCCTTAGATCATGTTTGTGCTTCTGGATAGATTATCTGATCACAACACTTTGTCTTACACCACTTGATGCTAAACTTCTCTTTACATTTTCAGATTATTGTGTTAATTTTATACATAATTTTATTTTTTAATATTACATTATCTTTACTTGGAAGGACAATAGAGACAGTCTATCTTCTTGTTGTAGAAAACAGAGATGATTTAATTTTGTGTTATCACAACAAAATCCTTTTTTTGGTATCAGTTGTGCTCAACATTTTATTGGAAGCATTGCAGCCTTGACCCTAAAATATGTGGCTTATATTTGTGCCTATATGGAAATTACTCTCAGTAAGTGGATTTCTGCATAGCATGGTACCTAGATTTTATTGTGGGGTTGCCACCTAGAATCTATTATTTTTTAAAGCACAGTTTTATAAAATTCACTTCAGCTCCATGACAGACAAACCAATTTGCCATTAAAGTGTATTGGTTCTATATCATCTCTACTGAAACCCAGTTTTCACTGTACATAACCAAAATCAGTAGTGATTAAAAGTAGATGAACATTTAGGGACTTCAGAGACATTCTCTGGACTTACTCTAGAAATGATCTCTGATTCCAACTAATCATCTGTTGTCTCAAAAAAACCTCCAAAGGTGCATTTCTCATTTCACTTCCCTGAATTTATTACAAACTCCACCACAATAACTGTTTTGCTGCTATAACTGCATCTGCATTAGGGTTTTAGCTGACAGAAATATATATTGCAAACACTTAATAGGCAAAAAGACAACCCTAACATAATTACACAAGAAAACTTCTAGCATAATGCAGATTTAAGACCGATTTTGCAAACTGGGCTACATCTGTCTACCATGACATTGATGTAGTCACAACTCTCTTTCTTCCTCTCGTTAATTTTAAGACTCAGGGAACAATGGAATTAACTAACACTTTGGGTGCGTATGATGGGTGGTATCCATTTCAAAACACTTGCAGCAGACAATGGCATTGGAGTCTTTCATGACATTGATAAAGAAAAAAAATCAGATGTCCACAATGTATTAGGATACTGTCAAACTTTTTGAACACAGTCTTAGGGTTGGTCTGGGCCTGAATCACTGAAGCTTTTTGTGTTTTCAATGTACTCTGAAACAGTCTGGAAATTTCTAGACCTTAGCACTTACTTTGCAGCACTGGACATCTAAAGAATCCAGACCATTAAAATGAATGAAACTCCTGAGATGTGATAACATCATGACTCAGCCCTAATTACCCTAAAGGTAGGTGTAATGAAAACTGACTGAACAAAAAACGAAGTGACCAGCTTGTGCACAGCACAGTGTTGAGCCCACTGGGAAAATACACACTGTATTTAATCTTTGCTCTTTAGCATTCTTTAGAAAAACCATTGACCTCAGTAGCGATGTCTACTCTGCTAGATAAACATTCCAAATTTATGATTAAAACCCCTTAACTTTTCAGCATTTTTGTTCAGTTGTTAAATAAACATTCTATTTATACTGTTATTGGCAGAACTAAGAAAAATTTCTCTGGTGATTTTTCTAGAGACGAAAAGTCACTTGAATTGGGGAGACAGAAAGTGTCCTTGATGCTACATCTCAATATAGCCATTTTAACACAGCTTTACACTCAAATAGGGATCCTTTCTTCAGATACATATTTTCTGTGAAAAGGGTTCACAGCACAAGGATTCACAGCAGAATCTGAAAAGTTTATACGTAATTCACAGTAACACGGATATTCTGACTTGTGGATATCAGCTATCTAGAACTGGTGTCTTGCATCAATGCATGTAACCTGTAACTAGTCCACTGCACAGACAGGGGAAGAGCCACTGCAGTTACAGATATGGAAAATGTATGTCTGATATTTTGGTTTTACATGTAAAAGAGATTTGTGAAAATTGAGGTAATGGAGACAAATAGCTGTCTGTGAGGAGTTTTTGAAGATTTTCCCCTTACTACTTTTATCATCGTTCTCTGAGGCACTTAAGAGGTAAATTCTGCCTCTCCCTTGCACTTTTCCTGCTCTCTCATTTCACCCCTACTCAGTTCTTTCTCCTCCTGGTTCCTATAATGGGAATAAAACCATGTAGACAGCTGAATTTGTTCAGCCTTCTTTGCAGGAAACCATCTCCTACCAAAGAGGAATGTTTAGCTACAGTGCTGTGAAGTCTACTGGATATAGCTGTACAGAGCCATGAACAATCATTCTTCCACCCATATTCACCAGATATTTCTGCTGTCTTAAGACTAAGCAATGTGAGCAATTACATAACAATTTTGCTGCAGGTGGAAGATTTTGCTCCTCTACAAACCTGCACATGTGTTCCACAGACCTGCTTGGCCTAAATCTATTTAATTCAGGTTACTAGACAGGCCCTTTACTTTGCACCAAAATTAACTCTGTTGGGTTGTATTTGCAAAATCTGAAATTATTTAGGAATATAAACCCATTTTCAAAAGTAATTTAGGAGTTATTTCAATTCATTTTTAATAAGAATTACATTCATAGCTCACATTTATTTAAAAAGATGGGGCTTCAGTATGTAATTCATTTTGGTACCTTTGAAAGTTTGATTCCACTCTTAAATATATATTTAAATACTACATATCTGATATACTTTCCTCTTAGCCATATTCAATCCATAAAAAGAAAATCAGATAAACAGCTTTGATCCAAGTTATTGCTTTAGTCATTAGGCCCTTCTACAGCTTTATGCCAGCTTCTGGAAATGAAGTTCTGGAGTCTAGGTTTCCTATGCAGCAATAAATCAAGCATCATAAGTGGTCCCCTCAGACAGCTTCTCCTGTGCTGGAGGTAGTGTCTCTGATGTGAGCATTTCCAGTGCAGTTCTTTGAACACAGAACTCAACTTTCAAGTCCAAGATGACCTGTTTTTCAAGCCTGCAATTCAAAATGTTACTGTATTTCTAATTAGTTTTCATCTAAGCATACAGCTCCAAGTTCTTTTCTCAGTGACACTGGTGCACATCCAGAGGAAATTAATCAGTCATTTATTCCAGATTTCCAGATTATCCCAGCAGCAAGCATTGGCCCGTACTTAGTTTCATGTATTGGAAACTATTTTTTCAAAACGTAATTTTGTGGTCAATTTTGTTCCTCCCTCTAGTGGCAGCAGATACCAAACAAATGAAGCACAAAGGAGACCTTGTCACGGATCACACACTGATATCTTGTGTCCATTTCTTTTATGGAAATTTGTTACTCAGAATCAAGGCTGGCTGTAAATCCCACTGTAACTCTTTGGTAATGTTGTAATAAGAAAAGAATCAGTGACTGCATATAGCCAAAATCCCCATTTATTTCCTTTGCCAGTATGTGGCATATTCATAGAGCCACATGTAGCTTCTCCATGGTTGCCTAGATCATAGCTCTTCTAGTTGCTGTGAGTACTTTTGCATTGAGTTTTGCTTTCCTCTTCAGGGGAAGGCACAGAACAATTCACCCATTATCAGCTGATTTATGAGCACAGGGCTTGCTGCTGGCTCCTCTGGTTTCAATTTCAAACTTGATGACAAACTTGGAAGCCTGAATCAGAGATTCAGGAATGTGGCAGGCTCCACATGCTAGCCTGACTTGCAGCTTTTTCAGCTTTGGCAGAATTTGAGTCTGCAGTTAGCTACATTACAATGAGTATTTAAAAACAAATTCCTAACAAGAGAAGAAGCAGATGGCGCTGAGGGAGAGCAATTTACAAGTGATGAACAGGCTCTTCCATTTCTGACAAAGGAAAATTTGCCTAGCAGCAAGGCTCTGAATCCTACCAATTCTGTCCTTGAGAGGTTCCTCCTTCTTAATTAGGAACCCCAAGGAACATTCTTCTGTAATACATAGCTCATTCTCCTCATTTTCCCCAGTCTATGCCTGAATGTATGGTACAGATAGACTATCAGGTGTGATCATGTCTCCATCCATTAGCTAATGTAGGAGCCTTCTAAAAGCTTATTTCCAGGTCAATTATGAAATAAGGAAGGTCCTTCATCTCAGTCTTATGATTGTGGAAAGTCCCAAGTCTAAGCTTCAATAGAAACCACCGTGATGGACAGATACATGTTTTGATGATCACACTGAGAGGGCTGTATTAACCAAAACAGATGACAAACTTCCAGTCACAGTGAAATTTGATGTTCACAGTATGTGGCATGTATTTTGATATCTTCAAATACTGAAGTCTGTGAATCACAGTATACCGGTATGTGTCCTGGGGCTTGCCTCTGAAGTGGGAGAAACTATCTATCATTTAGCTGCCTGATCAAATAAACCGTCCCTTTACTAAGTCAACTTCCTACGGCAATTATGTTTTATTCCCATAAATGTTACCAAGACAAGTTTGTGCCACAGAAATAATGTTGTTAAGTTATGATCAGTATCCCAATGAACACTGGAAAAAGGAAAAGTATACAGAATGTCATGTAAGAGGGAAATAGGAAAGAGAAAAGATTTATGTTTCAAAGCAAAGTGTTATCTTTATTGCTGAGTAGACGTAGACTTATTTTTTTCAAAGTCAGTATTTCCACTACTGATTAGTTAATCTCGGTACCTATCTTAAGATAATGAAAAAGGGTGTAATTTTTAGAAAGAGATATCAAAATCAAGACAATTTAGAATGTCTTTCTTTGGTCAGCTAACAGCTGAAGCAACAAAAATTATTTGGTGTGTTTGAACATTTTATCTAGGCTGAATTTACTCAGTATCTTCTAACACAGGCTTGAACTCATTATATTTTCTAAAAATTAGGCTAGCTGTCATAGCAATCCTAACACTGTGTTCTGTACTAATGTTCCCTTTCTGTAGACACTCCACAAGCATGTAAGCTTGTGAAAAAAACCAAGAACCTTTTAATATATGTGGATATATTTGTACTTTCCCCTTCATTTCTTAGCAATACCTAATATATATGGTCTGACATTCATGGCCCACATTTTTTATGCCGTTATTCTCACTTTTATTTGGTTTGGGTTTGTTTTTAATGAGGTGAACTTTGCACAGCCCAACTCTAGCTCCTATAAAATCTGTGTCTTAAATGGCCAGATTTAGTGATTTTTGAATGGAAAAAAAAAAGGCCTACATACAAACCACACAGCTGTACTTGGAAACAGATGTTTTAGCCCCTTTAGACTGAACTAATGAGGACAGGAATATGGAGCAGATAGGTCAGGAAAACTGCTGTCTAGATTTTTAATTTGGAATTATGGAAAGAATACAGAAAAGACTGGTGCTTCCCCATAAGGGGAGGGGAGAAGGATGGTAAACCCACTGATGATGAAAATTTGCACTGCTACACTAACTTCAAGGCACTTCCACTTTGCAGCCCTGTCCATCCCAATGTCAGTTCTGTCCACTTAACTCACACAAGTACCCCATCCCATGGAGTGCAGGCCAGATCCTCAGTTTATACAAACTGCCATAACTCTATTCAAACCAATCTATTTACAGAAGTCCAGGATTTGGCTCTCTGTGTCCTCTGCATTTAGCAGGTGTGAAAGGACTCTAAATCACTTCTTTCAAAACTTCTGTAAAACATAAAGTAGACCAATTATTTAGGATCAGATGCTGTGAAAACCATAACTTTTGATAGAAATCTGCCTAAACATTAATTTTTTTTTAATCTAACTTTGCTCATCAGTGTGTTCTTAAAATATAAAGTGTCTTCAGCTGCTAGTTTGGAAATAGATAAGATTTTTAGGACCCTTGCTTCTCTGCCCAATCTTGATTCCATCAAAGTCACTGGGAGTGTTGCCATAACTTCAGAGAGAGCATGAACAAGACCTTTGAGGTCATGATTTGGCACTCACACTGGAAAAAAACACATTAGTGATTGGCTTTCTATAGAATAGATGCATCAGGTTTCCCTCTGGTTCCTAGTTTAAGCTTCTTTAAAAAGTTACTCTTGATTTGTCTTTATACGCTTTTCATACCCTTACAGGTACAGAGTGGGTCCCGCCACTAAACCACAGAAGCAAAAAAGAATTTTCTGCTGTATAAAGCTTTGTGAGGCACAGTCATCACATGTAGAGGAAACTGGGTTTAGTGGGGCCCTCATTCCCCTGGGGACTACCATAATATAAATTATTAATAATAAAAATAAACATTGGCGAGCTTGAACTTCTCTTGATTCCCTTAGAGCTTATTTTTGTGACAGAACTAGCTAAATAAAGCCCACTTGAAAGAATGCTTAATTGCAAACTATCCAAACAAAACAAAATGGAACTAATTGGTTCTTAAATATTAAACATTCAAAAGGAGATGACATTGGAAACACTAATGTACACTAGGATACATATGGTGAAGCAAGCAGTTAAGCGAAATGCAGTCTGAACTGCACTACATT
This sequence comes from Aegotheles bennettii, assembly GCA_013398125.1. Lineage (NCBI taxonomy): Eukaryota > Metazoa > Chordata > Aves > Caprimulgiformes > Aegothelidae > Aegotheles > Aegotheles bennettii. Next base: position 288,083 of record VZRW01000780.1, read on the forward strand.
TACTTTTAAACCAGATAGTCAAGTTTGGTCAGTCTGGTTCTGCCTAGAAGACAGATTTGGATTATTTCAAGCCTAAACAGAACTACAATACCCTTCTGAAAATTTTAAAATCAGAAGTGTCAAACTTGTGTACTGACTTTGAGACATAGTTTGCCCAGGAAAGACTACAAAAGCTACAATCATCATTACTCCCTGGAGTGCCCCTTAAACCCATTTCAGCCTACCTTAACAAAGACTGCTGTTTCAAGTGTTTTTTCTAAAGCAGTTTTTTTCCTGGAAGTTGGGTAGGGAGAGCTCACAGAAACAGTTCTGACAACACATCTTTAAAGGACAGTGGTGATGTCTTCTACCACAGTAGCTGATCAGAGATCTGCCTTGGCCTTTATAAACTTTCTTTCTTCAGCCCTGTGTTTTTGTTACTGCTATTTAATTCAAATATTTCACAGCCAGCAAATAGAAAGAATCTATTTCAGCATGTGAAAACTCCCTTTTGAAATTCATTAAAGGTTAATACAGTTGCCACACTTATTTCTTAAATCAGAAGTATTTCTAGCAACACTAGAAAATGTCATCTCTAATGTGACTGAAATTCTTAAACAAGAAAAAAATATTTCTACATTAGAAAGGAGCAAAAGTAGATAAGCTCTAACCAATATCATACAGTAAAAATAATTTTAAAAATTAATTAGTGGTAGAAGAATTTTTCTTTGGAGGACCACTGTGTGCTGCGACATGAAATCAGACTAGTGGTAAGCCATGGAAAGTGCACTGCCTGGTCAGCCACATGTTTACTTTCTCACTTATCAATAGCTGACATTAACAAGACTTCTGCCAGAGATAACAAATTCCTGGAAATGTCAGGCTCTTCTACATCACCCAGCCCAAGCACAAGAGAGCTACTCACTTGAAAAAAAAAGGCAGACATAAGTGGAAGTGCTAAGCAGAAGTCGCTCAGTAGCAGGATCAGTTGAGATCAAACCACTTCAACATTTAGGCCAAATGCTAATCTAATTTTAAGGTCCCCTGAAACGTTATGAATATCATCAACAAACACGGCAAGAGTCACTCATGAAAACACATTTCAGTTTTGTGCACAAAAAAATCAATCAGCTCTGTCTCAAATTTCTTCAAAGACTGTGAGGCCAATTGTTCATTCCCTGAGGACTCAAAGCTTTTACTGCAACTTGCAGTCACATCTGCTTATTGTTTCACATTTTTCTTAAACCTTGGACTGGTTTACTCAGCATCTATGTGTAAGCACAACAAAACTCCAACAGAAGAGACAACCAAGGTCTTCTGTCAGTTTGTTTCTACCTCTCTCCCCAAAAGTCACAGGCAAGCCTGGCAAAATGAGTGTTCTTATATGAGTATTTTGCCAGCACAGCTAAATCTTTATGGGTTTCCTTTTTAACATTCCTCTTTGCGCCCAAAGCTATGCCAGAAACTTTTTAACATAGATCTATATAGCTACAAAAGAAAGCTTTGTTTTAATACATCTTGTAGAGTTTTGAAAGGTATTAGTAGTCTGCAGATAATGTAAAAAAAGTCCTTTGATGTGAACACCTTCTGTGTATCTATAGTGCCAGCACCTCACTGCTATCAGAATATTGGTATTATTTACTACGAAAGTTCTCCTAGAATGAATGGAGCAACTTGGCAAGCCTGTGCTTTCTACAGCATACTTAAAACTATCCCTCAGACCTAAAACAATTAGTACTAACATATGCACAAGTTTACTGTGCACTGTAACTGCTTCTATACTTGTATCTTTTGCTAATTCAACCATGTTGGTAAAAGAAACCGTTTTTTTCACAGTCCTTACCCAGTTTAGCTGAGGGCAGGAATCTGTAGTATAGTCAGGGACTCAACAGCTCTAGAGAGTGGGTTATTACTTGTGTCTCTTCAGACACTACAAGGACTTTGCTAGTACAGATGTACTGCTATAAAGCATCAGGGAAAAGAATAAATTGTATTAGCATGTGACACTGCCATATCAATCTAGCTGCAGGACCTTTTAATGTCATATGGCTATATCATTACAAACCCCCTCAATTGACAGTTACAGCAGTACTACTTTTAAGCACAGAACCAAGCTTAGTATGGCTGCATGGGAAGTGTAGAACAACTACAATTTTCAGTTTATAAAAAAGCCCTCCATGCCTCATAAAACAAGACTTATTTTTGTGATGTAAATTGACTTAGTCTATGTTACCCACACTTACCTATGAGGCAATTCTAACTGAGACCACTCTTGCAGAATAGGATTGTGCCACTTCATAAAACTGGGCCCCCTGTAAGAAAGTTCTCTCTGTTGCCTTTCAGTTGGGTGGAAGGAGTGGATCGTAATGCTAACATGCACACTGACTCCAGAGCGTGAAGGGCTCTTACCCAAGACCAATGAGCAAAAGACTCGAGGTATCAATCAAGTCACTGTACACACTGATCCTCAGCTCCTACTGTCCTGACAGAACGAGGACAAACAACAGTCACCTTCAGAATGTGGTATGTAGGGAAACGACAGGTTTGCATTAAGTTCTAAGAGCTGCAGAGAGATCTAACACAAAAATGGATGGCTATATTCACATAGCTGTTGCTTGATTGATAATTTAAGGAGTTCGGGTGATGGATGGGATCACCAGCAAAAATCTTTACATTTCAGGACAACATACAGGCAAAACAATTAAATATCACAGTATTGTGATGGCTCCAGTGATACCAAAGGCACTCTGTGTGCACAGAACTGCTTTTTTGGCATCAGACAGGCATGATTTGTGAAAGACAATCAACATACATCTTGCCAGATGAGCCTGAGATGACGGCAGCAGTGTCCAGAATGCTGAAAGGTGCTGTACACACAACAGTGATACGCCTTCCCACTAACCAGGAACCATGCCTGGCTGGAGAGTCAGCAGATAGAACAGTATGTCTCTGTGATGTTCTGTGTCCCCTGGCAGTTTTCCCATACTTGCAATACAACCCTCCATCCATCAGTACATGGATCACTGATCTTATGAATTCACGTTTGTGATCCTCCACAGAATCGCTGTTGAGAGTGTACAGCCCAGAGAACTTACTGGCAGAAAATCACTCTTGGGTGATCTTCAAAATTCAGAAATGGCCATCCAGACAGAAAATATACATGTTGACAAGTGACTCCAAAAATACTAATCCAGATTCAGAATTAAATCCAGATCCTAACACAGTTATAGCAGCAATGGCACACAGTGCACTCACTGTTACAATAAAAATTGGTGTTTTGCTCCATATGACTTGGCTTACTCAGGAGACATATTTTACAACAAGCTACAGTTTTACAGTATTATAAAGATAATCTGACAATTACAGGTCAAAGTATACTTACTTATTGCTTTAAATGAAACAAAAAGCAGACAAATGCATACACATACAGGGGAAAGATTCATCATGTATTATTACAACTCTGGAGAAAACAAGCTAGGCTGGGCAGACACAAAAATTATGCCTGGATCTTACCAGAAGATGCAGCATATGTTCTTATCCAAAGCCTTCTCCTGCAGAGCACATACTCCTTAGACTTGGGGTTTTTGTTCTTGAAGAACTCAAGCTCAAGCAATTTTGAGATACTTTGCACTGCTGCTTACTTGTTTTTGCACTTCTGATGTTTGTTTGCAGGCAGCCGGGATGCCTGCACTGATTTTCTAAGGTTATTTAAATTCTTTTTATTTGTTAACAAATTAAGTTGGTTGCACAACTCATTGGCATGTGACCACTTCAGAAAAAGGGAGGGTCACAACGCAGCCTCAACGGAATTAGGAACAAGATCCAATGACTTCAGCAGAGTTACACAAAGGAGAGCTCTATTGTTTCCGTGGGAGTTGCGGTTAATTAAAGCAGTACTTCCCGTCAGCTTTCTACACGCAGGACTCTCTTCAAAGGTGGCATTACCTTCAAGATCACTGTGTGGGCTTCCATTTCAGACAATGAATAACAAAAGCCTAGTGACAAATTTTCATAAAGTCTGGGCATGTACTCTTGTACTAAAAGCATGAAAAAAGGCACAGAGAAATGTGCAGTTATATGTATCTAGACAACAAACATATAGTGATGCTGTGATAATGTAAATATTGCAGAAATTCAGCACATAAGTAAACTGAAAGTTATTTACATTGTATTTTATCTGCACTAGTAGTAAAACAAACCTGTTGATGCTAACACCCAAACAGTAAACATTAAGATTTTAATGCACGTTGAGGTCTTTGAATTGCCTCCCTCTTTATCTGTTGAGTCCCAGTACTGGAGAATAATTTTTCCCTCTCAAGTCTGTGGCAATTTAAATAATAAAACAGAGGTTATGTATTGCAAAGAATTATGGAAAAAATGTAAGTGAAAAGTACATATTTTTAAAATGCACTTGAATAACTCAAATGCAGCTGAACTGACATTATTCAGACTTTCCAGTCTTGTTCAATACTGGACTGAAACCAAGCACAAGAAATTTCAGGCCCAAAGGACATTTTCAAGAAAAGTGTAAGTACCTATATTTCTAGTTTACAATGTCTGCCTGGGAAAGCTCTACTGCCTAAAGAAAGGCTAACCTACCTTCTCATGGGATCAAACAAAAGAGATGTGAACTAATTAAGGGAACGTTTGGATCAGCTTGCAAATGTAAGGACTGATTCAGCCCCAAAGAGCACCTAAACCAGAAACCTGGACTCAAATATCTGTGGTCTTCTGGTGAAATATTCAGATCGAAACTTTACCCTGAAAGTTCATTTCTAACCTGTGTAGACACAAGCTCTAGGCCCAGCTCTGCATTCCTTCCACGCCCAGAGTTGGAGTTCTGCCTGAATAAGGAATGCAAGAGAGAAATGAATTTCTTATCTTTATGGCAGATCTTGTTTGGTGATGTACACACCTGTGAACCTGCCAAAACTCAAACGTGTGACATTGGATGCAGTCTAATTCCAAAACTGATAGATTTCAAAAGATTACTCTTGTAGGACACCTAAAATAAGGTCAAACTATTTTCGTAAGCATAAGTAACTCTTCCAAACTCCAGTATACCTGGATATATTCCGATTCTTCTGTCATGCACAATTTTCATCAATGGAAAAGTGAAGATCCCATATTTGAATAAAAAATTAGTAACAATGGGAATAAATTATATATTTTCAAACTGAGGGGCACAGAGAGAAAATACTAAACAAAGAAACAATAGAAGAAGGCTTCTTGGCATAATATTGTATGTCTGTTATCCTCCAAAATCATGGGGTAGCTTTATGTGTACAGATGCATATGGTAAAATTTTTCCATCACTCCAAAGAGACACGAACTTCACTCCAGCTTTTGATAAGATAAATTCAATTATGGCTCCTTCAGGTACCCAGCCAGCAGCGTTTCAAAATTTGCAAGGAGAAAGACCTTCCAAATGCATGAATAACAAAGGACTGTGTAAACAAGTCTCTTTAAGTGTGGATTTTGGCCTTTTTAAAATTTTCCCAGATTTTTCAGTGAAGTTTGTATGAGAAATGACCACCACTGTTAGTTACAGATGCTGTGGCTTGTGATATGTCTATGTTCAAATTGAAATCCTAGAGCAGACACAATTCCATCGGCATTTTTGTTAGTTTAAATTAATTTGCTCAGAAATCAGAATAAATTCTACAGGAACAATCTCTTTTTGCAAATACTAGATGTGTCCACATCTGAAGAGTTTCTGACACAATTATTACACGTGCCAACCTGTTCTGCGGTAGCTTTGGACTTCCTGGATGTTTTTCTCCTTATTCTACCCCAAACAGTAAGCAAAACTGTAGGGTAAAGACGTCCTTCTGTGGTCAAAAAAATGAAAAGGGCATATTAAGGTAATTCATGTTGCATTTTGTTCAGACAAGTATTTTCATAATAGTTGAGGAAAGGATATGTTGAATAGAGTGTCCTGTGGCAACTGTTCTGAGCAGAGGAAATGATCACTAAAATCAAGAGCTTTGGCTGCTTTAAGGCTTCCTAAGCAAGAGTAAATCAAAATATTGCCTATATACATTCCCTCTTTTCATCAGCATGTCAACTGCAGTAAGTAAGAATATGCTATTAATTATCAGCATCAAAATCTGGGATAATTTTATATTGTCAAATGTTTCCTTACTTTCACAGAAACAACTCTTACTGGAAATATTTTCCAAAGCACGTTGCGAGTGGAGCTAAGTAAATCAGCTAGCACACTGCACTTTTCACTGAAAAAGTTTCTAAAAATGAGTCAGGATTTAATAAAAAACTTCTCTGAGGTACGTAACTCATGCCCATAGTAGAATATTCTTCAATTTTCAACATTGTATAGAGAATTTTAAAACGCTACCAGATGTATGAGGCAAAAAAGCAAAATTCTCCCTTGCTCTCTGCTGCACACACATGTAACACACACAGACACCAATGAGAGGCACTGAAACATTTTCCACTAGAAGGAAAATTTGCTTGCAATTCCTTCTCTCCTTAAATTGTTTCTGTGGCAACACATCTGGTGCTATAATTCTGGGCCAGAACATTAACTTTTCTGAAAGAAGAAGGTTATGTTGTTGTTCTGGTCTGCAAAAATGTGAAGCAGAGAGAGATCTGCAAATACATGTGAACACGTAACCCTTCTCGTCTCGATAGGTGCACAGAGTATTAGTTACTGATACTTACACACAGCTTAAAATTACAAGTTTAAAAATGTTTCTACAATGGTTAGGGAAAACTCCTGCAGTAAGCACACATTCTGTGAGCCAGCTTTGACACAAAATGATGAGTGCTTTGTTACCACTGTTCCTACCATATGAAATGAGGAAAGTATTCAGCCATGAGGAACAACCTTCACTCCTTAATCATAAATATAATTCTCCCTACGTAATGGAGAAAGACTCATATCGATTTCTTATCCTCTCCTCAGTACTATGTAAACATTACTGCATTATCACCATTTTACAGATGAGATATGTCAGAGACACACAGGGCAAAAATGTCTGAAGTGTCTGTTAAACTCAGATGCCCCTAATAGTCACCTGTACCAAAACATACAGCCCTTGGCTCTCTGAGCTCTTGAGGACCAATAGATTTTATGGGATTTACTTGAAATGTTAGGAACCTATTGATACTTCATGTAAGTCTTGGACATTCCAGCTTCAGCATGCCAACATTGCCAGAATTTGTTGTCTGAACATACAATGAATGACTATAATTCAAGGCAAGTTATTATGGGTATTTTACCGTGCAATTGAGATCGACACCTCAAGATATAAACTCTACCATGGATTGTAATCATGATCATAGAATCACAGACTGGTTTGGGTTGGAAGGGACCTTCAAGCCCATCCAGTTCCATCCCCTGCCATGGGCAGGGATACCTTCCACCAGACCAGGTTGCTCCAAGCCCCATCCAACCTGGCCTTGAACACTTCCAGGGAGGGGCAGCCAGAGCTCCTCTGGGCAATCTGTGCCAGTATCTCACCACCTGCACAGTAAAGAGGAATACTTTTTCCATATTATCATATGGAATGATAGAAGGGCCAGAGCAATTTGCAAGGGCTACTGCATTCACTTCACTCAATCTGGAGTGGAAAAAGTTAAAAAATAGTGAAAGTGGGTTTTTGCTACTCCATCAAGCAGATCAGGGACGAACTCATGGCAGGAACATATCTGATGAATAACAACATATCACTAACATAGTTACTTTTCCAGTAATAATTGCCTTTTAAGTTCCCCATAAAACAAGTTTTATTATTTAATTTGAAACAGCTAAATTCAAATCTAGATCAATCACATATAGATCAGTTTGCTAACTACACTTGCAGTATTTTCTGTATTAGTGACAAAGAAAACAAGACTGTCTTGGTGTTCTGATTCTCTAAATTAGTAATGATTAAATGCATTTATTGGCTGAAGTCCAAAGTTTTTTCCCCTAAAAAGTTAAATCAAATAAGAATTATGGTTTTCAGGCATTCTGTCTTTGCAGACATACCAGTTTAAAGCAATCTGTACTTGGGGAGAATAAGCTGGCAAGAGAAACTGAAAAGTTGAAAAAAGTGGATAAAAACTGGTAGGCGCCATCTTATGATCAGAATTAAAGCCAGGATGCTGAGCATCTGTAGTCACTAAAGGCCGGCTCATGCTGGCTGATGTCCTTTGCAAGACTTGCTGTCTGTATTATTTTGGATTGTCACCAGCCAGTCACCTTCCAAAACCCAGTTCTGGCCAATAACAGTCTGGATAATTCAACTCTATTCCCTTTTTCTCAGCCTTTTGGCAGAGATCAAGTGTGTACATTTAACTAATATTAAACCTAATATTTTACATAAAATATCTCCTTCACTTCCAATCTAAACTTTCTATTTATTTCATCCAAATGGCATAATTAACAAACCTTCTGAGGCAGTTCTCACTCCCTTGCTTTAGCTTGTGTAACTTTCCATACACAGAACCTCCACTTTGTCGTGGTGCACTCCACATTATCACTTCTCAAACCCCAGGAAAGAGCCACGTTAAAATAATAACTTTTCCTTCCCTATAGACTGAGTCTGGTTTCCCTTTCTAACCGTAACAGCTCTATTCCACTTCTTCGGTTCTTCATGAGAATATTGCAAAGGAATATTTGTAAAAGAATTAGCCATGGAAAGGAATAAAATGATACTCGTGCCTGGATTGCTTCTAAGGAACCCAGGGATAGAGTGATCATTGTAGAGCAACTGTACGGCTGCTCTTTGTCTTGACAGAAGGAAATCATCTCATTTTTATACTGCCCCTTAGGGAATACCATTACATAACTCACTGTTTGGCCTATATTTCCCCGTTCTTGGCTCCATGCTGTTAACAGAAATACCACTGTTGCACTGCAGTTACTGACTGACTTGAGAATCGAGTACTAGATGGAGACGCAGGACCTGTCATCTCAGGGAAGCCCTTTAATTCCTCTAAACAGTATCCAGACTGTGATCAGAGAAGGATTTTACCAAGCTAGTGGTTCTCTACTGTAGAACACATGCTGTATCTCATACAAGTTTCTCTCTAGACATGGGGCATAAAGTGGGCTTGCCCTGCCATTCACTAACAGCTCCACCCCATTTTGGCAGGTTTCTTGCAGCTTTTCCTGCACTACTACATGTGGTGCTTATGTCATCCACTCTGCAGAATTCAGAGCAGCAGCATGTAAGTGATCAGCTGTACAAGAAGTGAATACAAGAGAAGTTTCTAATATGCATGTTCCTTTAGACACATCTTTCTCAGATGTATCTCTCCATTCAGCATGAAATGTTCCCTTGGGTACATTTTACATTATTACCCTTACAAATTATCTTCCTCTGTTTTTGTTTGTTTGTTTGTTTTTAATTAAGGTCTTTTTAAAAAGAATATGTAACACCCCTCATTAAAAGGTGTAGCTCCCATTTTACAGCTGTGAAAACACAGGTAGGGACAGATTAAGTCTTGATCCCAACAAAGGAAATGACTGAATCAGGAGTTTTGAGTACTGGCGCTGTACTCTGACTCTGGTTCAATACTCAAGAAATGGCTCAAGAAATAATGTAACATTATTTTTCAAATTCCTTCAAGTTTCTTTGGTTGATGAACAACTCAATTTCCATATGGCCCAATTTATTTAAAACACTTTTTAAAAGGGGAAATTAAACTCTGTCTGAAGCAAAATGTAACTGGGCTGGGACCCAAACCTCGTATTTTTGAGCGAATAAAATGCAATTTCTGCATGGACAAAAAAAATTCAATAAAATATAACCAGCCCATACAGTGACACCTCCAAAACACAAACCCTGCGGGATGGCATAAACATTGTCCTGCCCCTCTCACTCTTCCACCTGATCCAGCCAGGCGTGCACCATGCAGGGGGTTCCTGGGTGTTTCATAGCGTGACTGTGTTCACCCCTGGATAAAAACCTACCGCCCCTCTTGGCGCCGGTGCAGCCCCTGCAGTACATCGGCACCTTCGGAGCTTGCCTATTGACAGATGCCCGCAGACCCCTAAGGAGCCTGAACCTCCCCTATAGGTGACATGTCCCCCCCCGTAGATGACATGCAGCTCCCACCTACCGGAGCGGTGCCGGTGCCTCCCGATTGCCCGTCCCTCTGCCGGTGCCCGAAGCGGCGCTGGGGACACTCCCTGTCCCGCACCCCCCCGCTGGGCAGGGCTGGGGTCGCGTCCCGCTCCCCCCGTCCGCAGCCGGCGCCCCGCGCTCCTCCCGGCGGCTCCGCACCGCGCTCCTCCGCGGCCAGGTGCTCCCTACCTGCGCTCTGGGCTGCGGGAAGCGGGTCCGCACCNNNNCGCTGCTGGATGCCGCTCGCCCCGTCCCGCTCGCTGCCTGCCGCCCGCCCTCCCTCCGACCCCCCTCATGCTGGCAGGGGGGCTGGGAAAGTGCAGCGCGGCTCCAGCACATGCCGAGCTGCGGTCACGGCCCGGACCCTCTGCTATTAATCAGGGGCATCCCCAGCGCCCCCTCGCTTACTCCAGCCGTGTTACTCCAGGCCCCACCGCGCCGCAGGGCAGTGACAAACCGGCATCGGGCGCGGGGACACCCGCCCCGGCCCCCCCGTTTATGCCTCCGCTCCCCAACTCCCCCTAACTCTTACCCCTTCACTTCTTCGCAGGCATTTTCTCCCGTGCCCAGACTCCCTTCCTTCCCGTTTCCCCATCCATTGCTTACTCCTCCCCTTACCCCACGCTCTATCCCTTTTAAGACTCCCTCCTCTCACAACCCTCAGCCTTTCCTTAATCACCGTCTTTCCTTCTCTCATTGCCTCCTTCCTTTTCCAATCCTACCATTCCATAGGTTTTCTATTATAGAAGACGTGTAATTAGCTGTGCCCTTGATCCTTTGTCACCCAAAGCCCGCCCCAAGCCCTTCCTGGTGCACCCACTACTGACCTTCTTGTTGCTCCTTCAGGCAGGTGCTGTTCCTCGAGAATGAGCTCCCTTCTGCTTTCTAGACACCTTCCAGATAATCCTGCCAAAAAGATGTGAAACTGTGGTGCAGAAAGCAGGCTGAAATCCTCCCCGGACCCTTGCCCCACCACGGGAACCAACGCAATCATACCTCCTTTCTTTTGAACAATGCCTCGCCAGGCCTTTTGTAAACACCAACACACAAACGTGTTCCTGCCTCGGGCAAAGCACCTTGGATCAGGGTATGTCTCATTCACCTTCCATTTTCCCCAATGTTTGTAGCACCATTTCCCCATCGGCTCAGCCTGCTGACTGACTGACAGCACAGGAAGCTGGACACTCCCCATGAAGAAAATGAGCTGACTGTACGGAATTTGGACATGCTCTTACGATAACTTCATTACTAACACTGTTTGCTCCCCCTTTGACCATACTCAGCAACATCTAGGACATGTATCAGACTCTTCCACCCTGTTTCAGGTGAATAAAACACAAACTAAAGTTCTCAAAGCACCAGATGACCAGAGAACCCATACAAGAACCCAAGTTATTATTTTCTTTCACAGTACTTCATGAGGTTGATTAGAAATTGTATTTTTCTGTGTACTCGCCTACAGGAAAGTCTTGAAAGAGGCAAGGGAAGATCTCTTGCACAGCTGAATGTTTCTAAAAAGATGCATGACAGAATTGACACACGGGAAAGTGAGAGCAGCAGGAGACAAAACCAGCTGAGAAGATGGAGTTGGCTGAGCAAACAAATCAAGCACTTGGGGGGTTTATAAATGTTAGAAAGAACGGTGCTGAGATGCAAGTAGAAGTGGGTTTCATACCAGATCTTGAAACTGATGGAGGCTTGGAGCACTGAGAAAGGCGGTGGTGATGCACCATGGAGAAGACCGGTGTCAGAGCTGGTGCACCTAGTGAGACAAAGCAAGGAGATGTAAACACATGGGCTTGTACAGGTAAGTACACAACATACTCTAATGATTGTAACTCTACTAACTGTTCTCTTGATTTTCCTAGTATTTGAGGGTTTAATGATCAATCACACTAACTACTAGAAGAATCCCCCCCAGCAAATGTAACTGCAGCAACTCAAGATGCAGCCAGCTACACGTCCTGCTGAGGTTTTCCAATCTTACAGGACAGTCAGCAAAGCTGGATGTGTGCTCCAGCCTCAGCCCCAGCAGTGCCCATGGTGTCAGACCAACTCATGCAGCTGCAGGACTATCCTAAAACGTGGACTGTGAACGGCAGCAGTGTAAGTATGGACGCGTCTTCGCCTGCCAGCCCCACAGCAGGGTGGAGCACACAGCAGCTATTTGAAATCAACTTAACTGGATTTGCAGGAGGACATTTGTCAGAACACCAAATCTCTGCAGGGAGCCCTATGCAACCAGTTGACCAAAAAAACCTTTACTGTTACTGTCATTTCCTCCTAAACATGAGACTTATAATAAATTCCACAGACCAGACCCTCAGCTAATGCAAATGACCGAGGTTCCATCACTGCTGCAGATGTCCCTATTTACTTCAGCTAAGGATTGGCCTTACGTGGTTTTATTCCAGTTCATTTTTTATGATCTTCATTTGCTGTGTCTTCATCTGGTGTGTTTATGTGGCTGGTGCTTGGTTTTCATTATTTTTAACTGCATTTCAGATTATTTGCTCTATGGTTTTGTTCACATTCTCCTTTTCCATGAAATTCTAATAAAACACTTGGCTACAGATTTTCCAAATTGAACACTGATGTTTAGTGGAGCTAATTATGTAGCAGGGTTCAAAGCGAGTTCTATAATGTAACAATTTACATATTCTTGAAAACAATGGACACGAACCTACAAATTATTGTTACAAGCTAGTTTCATATTCTTCTGGAATTTCCTTTAAAATTACTTATGTTAGTATTCTCACGCATATGAAAAGCAGTAAATACTCCATTGCTGGCACCATTATAATATTTACAATGCAAAAATAAAACACACTCTGATGTCTCTTAGACCTAAAGGGACATTAAAAAAAACTAGTACATTTCTTCTGAGCATCTCAAAGCACTTCACGAACTCAGCACTGGACATCTATCAAGTAGCATGCCAGTGATACACCAAGATCATTAAATATTCAGGATGGTTGCAACATTAAACTCATCACTGTTCTGGCATAATCAGATTAACTATAATTTTATTGTTTAAGTATTGAACTAAGTAATTTTTATTTGTTTTCTAAACCAATTGAACAACAGACAGCAAATTCTGTGAGCAGACCAGGTTTCTCAGGAAGATCCAGACTAAATTGACTTTTAGAAAGGCTGCTATAAACCATAGCTGTGTTTATAATAGCAATAGCTAATAATTCAGAAGTTAGGCCTGTTAATGTGATCCTTTACATCAGGCTGACTTGGAGAAAACAACCATTTGTCGTGCTGGTCTCAATGCAAGCAATGTGTATGCAAAGATTTCCTTGTATCACCACCCCACCCTTTTTCATTTTGTATTCTTCTAATTTTAGAATGCTACTGGAGCATTAATAAATATGAAGTAATCTGCACAGAAGCAGATTATTTGTCAATCTATCAACATATTGACTAGGCACTTTCACTACTGTAACACGACAAACCTCAGACCATGTTACAGCAAACCATCCCTGAGCATTTACTCAGTTTCCGAGGGTGTGTTATAGTAAGATTAAACTGTAATTACACACATCCAGAATTCTAAGCACATGATTATTTTTGATTCTTTGTGCATCTTTCTGCACTGGAGTTTATAGTTCACGTTATTGTAACTCAGGAGGGAAACTAAGAGATAAGCCAACAGAAGCAAATAGTACCTTCTAAAAGCTGAATGCAGCTGGGACAGTGGTTGAACTCACATGGACTCAGTATTTCCAAATGTGACTTACACGGAAAATTTGAATTGCTTTTCTACTCCCTTTGACTTGTACTTTTCTATTTTTACTTATTATTTGGTTAATAAACAGTGACAGCTCTATTATGTTTGTGCATAAATGTTTGCCTGTTTAAAGTCTGCAGTTTCGCAGTGGGTCTGACTGGTTCGTGTATGCCTGCATAAGAATACCAAGGAGCAAAAGCCTAAATTAATTTGAATTGCCTAAATACAATAGTAGTTTCATATTTCCCTTAAAATGTTGCTTAATAATTGTTTTACATTTTCCTAAAACGTTGCTAACTTCGAAGGTTAAACAGTAAATCACTGATTTGCTATTTCAACAATAAATCAACGGGATATTAAACAATTACAAGATTAATTTTACATCTAAATTACAAATACACGTAAGGTTATGAGAGCAATTATTGTACTAGGAACATTTGGGACAGACGAGGCCGATGTCATGACTAATAGCTCAACCTCGTGGCAACAGCTCCGCAGGGACACCCCTGCGGCTGTCAACTCCCCCGGGGCTGCCAACACCCCCCCCGGGGCTGCCCCTCCTTCCCCCCCCGGGCCACGGCGGAGCGCAGCTCCCCCTGCCGGCCAGCACTGGTTTTTGAGCACTCTTGGCTGACTCATTCATCACCCAATAGCGACTCAATCAAAATAAATAACAATTATGTACTGGTAAAGAGCTATCATTATTTCTGCAATAGGATTCAGGTGTCATTTGTGAAATGAATTAATTTTCTCACAGTCAGACAACTGACAGAGCCGTACGGGGTCGTGCGATCACTTCCCTTTCTCAAACAGTTCTACCAGAGCAGTTTCACCCGCAGCAGTTTGACCCACAAAGCTGGTTCTGGCCGTTCTGACAGAAGGCAGGCACAGAGAAGCATGCGAGTTCAGGAAAAAGGAGTTAAATGCAAGATTTCCAAAAGAATACCTGTGAAAGTATGGGGCAGGATGGACTTGGTTACATGAGCGATACACGAACACGCTACTCAGTGACTGCAAATAACACACTGCAGTGGTTAAACCTCACACCTGGAAGACAAGAGGACATGAAGACAACACGGTCCGATCTAGCTGTGAAGCAAGGTCCTGTGTAACAGGAGCTGGATGTTTATAAAAGATTAAACTGCTAGAATCCATAGGAGCTGGGTCACTTCAAAGCTCAAATGTTATTCTCGTTTGATAGGAAATTACTTCTAACACCAGACAAGGCCTAAAGATTTGCTTCATAAGCATACTGTGTGTGGGCACAAATAATTTTAAGATCTATCAATTGCCATTCTGTATAAAAATGTTCATTTGCAGCAAAAGGTACAAGTACTCATCCAGTACTTACACAGCAGATGGCACTTAAAGTATTACCTACACCAGGTTGCAGCTGCTAGCAGCAGGCATTGTTTTACTCACAGACAGCGATAACCTGCTCTCCAGACAAGCTTAAAAGCCAAGTCTTTATTCCAAAAGGTTTATGAGGTGGAGCTTTTTATCCAATTCCCTAAGAATAAGACAAAATTAAAATTCCAATCTGTACCAAGTGGAAGTTTAAAAGAAATTTTGGAGCAGT
Organism: Aegotheles bennettii; assembly: GCA_013398125.1. NCBI lineage: Eukaryota > Metazoa > Chordata > Aves > Caprimulgiformes > Aegothelidae > Aegotheles > Aegotheles bennettii. The sequence goes on from VZRW01000780.1 coordinate 303,453, forward strand.
TATTCCTTTGATCTGTCAGAATTTTTCCAAATTCTAGATGAGGAATACTGAGTACTGGAGAGACCAATAAGAAATGTGCAGAAACTACTTGGAGGAAAGAAACACTGGAGTGTTACTTACTGACCTGTACAGCCTATGACTGAGGAATAATTTCCAAGTAATCTGGAGTTATTGAACAGAAATGGATTACTAGATAAACAGGAAGAGTAAGCTTTAAAAGCCTTTAATTATTTATTTTAATTATTTGTATTCTCTGAGGAACCTCAGAGAGTACAAATTGAGATATCAGTATCAGGTTTTGACTTGTTAGGAAAGTATTTTCAAAAAACTTCAGAAGTTTATCACAACTAAAGCCCATAACCAAGAAAAATCTCTGTCACTGCTGGGACAAATGGCATACTTTGTAGAGTACTTGCAACTCACCCTCCACTAAAGGTCTGATGCTAGAGCTAACTGAAAGTCAGAATTCTCATTCAGAATGGAAAGCAGAAATTTCTGCAGAGGTAAGAAAATGTGAAATATTCCACTGGTTTCTCTCACCTAATAAAGAACTAATTCCATAATGGTACATTCCGGGGATTTCCTCAGCAGAGGATCCTCGAGCCCACCAAGCACACTGCTCTCAGGAGCCCTAACCTGAGCTGGCTCTCACAGTGCACCAATTGTTAGTCTCAATTCTCTGGAAGGAACTGTCAGAGCTCTGGTGTCCCTGGTTCCTAGGGTAAACTGCTTCTAGTCATGCCTTTCACACCACTCTTCCTAGATTTGGGCAGATTCCTAAGTATGATACCTATGCTTAATTTTAATTTATGGGATTATTTTGTGTAACGTTAAATGTGCTTCCAAAATTGGATCTAGATTTGTAGCGCACCAGAAACAAATGTTTATTGACAAGCAGCATGATGCAAAGACAACTTTTCCCATAAAGCTAGACAAAATCAAACAACAATACAAACTGAAAGAAAAACCCACAACCCCAGGAAACTACAAATATTTTATTGGTAAAGATCCCATATATGAACTTGAAAAATAATCCATTCATTTTGCCATGGACAGCTAAGTAAATATTGCATCAAAGTAACAACAAAAGGTGCCTGAAGGAGTGGGGGGGGAGGCTAATTGTTCTGCTGATAGTCAAGGAAAAAAGCAGGGGCAGTATCAGAAATATAAATTCTTCCATCTTAACTCTCTGGTTGCTCCTCTGGTCCATCCTATCTTTAACAGGTGAGGCAGCATTAGCTCTTCAGTTAACAATGTAAGCACCTTGTAATATCTATTTACTGAAAAAAACTATGATTTGAAGTGTACATTACTTTGGATTACAATCGGATTGGATTACAACCTACTGAATCTAACAATCACTTTTCTGAGCTAGCACTGACAGTGCAAGCAAAGAACAGTTTACATTAAATATAAAACCAGTATATGCCCTGAACTATACAATAGAAGTTTAGGTGGGTCATCAATAACAGTCAACATACACTGGCAGGCATTTTCTATGCTTTATATTGGAAGTACTCTTTCAGCTCCCAGGAGGGCTGGACAGAATACCATTCGACTTAAAAAGTGGGAAGACTCAAGATGGGAAAGAAGCATTAGAGTAGAATCTCGCTATACTCCATGGCGGACCTAGTGATTGAATTTCTACACCAAAACAAATAAAAAAAAAGGCCTCCTAAAAAACCTTCCCAACTGTCCAGAGAGTAGGAAGTCCAACCTGTCTTTCAGCTTTACAGAAGCTGAAACCAAATGTGCCATGAATAGCTTGGTCAAGTCTGAATCACAGGTTTTACAGAACTTGTGACTAAAATAGCTCTACAAACTTGTGTTACAACTGGCACGAACCCCTGCCTCTCTACCTACCTTTATCTGAGATCAAATTGTTTATCACATTCCTTCCTCATACATCAGCTCCTTGTGATGAAAGCAAGCCTGTGATTAATGCTTCTTATTAGGTTGGTTCCAGTGACTTGAAATGACTTTGCCCTGACTCCTTAAGCATGCTACCACACCCACTGCGTGGCACTCCAACCATGCTAGGAATGTACAACAGAAGAAAAATTATCTTAGATGATACCCTATAAATCTATAGCAATAAAATTAGCTGCACGATGGCTTCAAGCACAAATGGTCTTCAGGAGGTTCTTCCTCCTTCTCTCCCAAAGAAAAAAGGCAAACCATGAGCTTTAAAAACCTGGAGAAGGCACTGTGCTCTTCTGTCACACTCTTCCCTGTGATTCCCCACTGCTCATTAAACAAAGTGTGCTGTAGGAGACAGAAATGGAAAGCAGTCCAAACTCTTCAATTTTGTAATGACAAAGTGACAAAATAAGAGGTTTTATCCAAGTCTGGTTCACATAGCTGTAATCTATCTTCTGTTTACACCAGGATCACAGATTTTATCTAAATTTACAAACTGAATTATCTATGTATCCTTTTGCAGTGTGAAACCAAAACATACTCAGATGGGAAGACTCGAATTAGCCTAGACACTGTCTGCCAGCAAATTATACCTAGCAATTAACAATATCCTTTGTACAAATTACACCTCGGCTTGGCTAGAGTGATGGCTGCAATTCCTTTGCCTTTGGCATGACTGGAGTGAGATCAACTGTACAAAAACCAGCACCGACTTAAAAGTGATTCAGCACTGGATGTTGTTTTTTTAATTACTGATTACTGAGCCTTGAGAGCTGACCAGACACTCACAGCTTGCCTCAGCTGTGAGGAGTCCTTCGAACTCCCTCGGATGGGTGTAAAGACGCCCGATCCAGGCTTATTTCATGTAAGGTGTCCATACACTCCAACCCCGGGGCAGTTCTGGGTTAAACTCGCAGCACCCCGAGATGTCCGAGGTGCCTGGATGCCACCGCCTCAGGGCAGCCCGGCCCGGGGCTGCTCGCAGAGGCCGCG
>VZRW01000780.1:307355-327532 GCA_013398125.1 Aegotheles bennettii
AGCGGGGTGCTGGGGGCGCTCCCCGGGAGCTCTGGCTGCGGGGGGAGGAAATCCCAGTGTTTTTTCCAAGTTGGCCAAAAGCGGTGATTGGAGTTGGCCCCTTGGACGCGCAGGGAAGGGGGTGTTTGGGGAAGGCGCGGGGTACCAGGGCCAAAGGGCTCTTCAGAGCCAGAGCTCACAAACGCCAAAACCCGTTCCTCATCCCAAGGAACAAAGGAATACATTTGCTTAGCTTAGCGACTGCTTCTGTGCCTCCTTTTTGATTTAACTTGGTGACTGTGTGTTTCTGTGTTGTTTGGGGTTTTTGTGAGGCAGAGCATTGCTCGGTAGAAGTGAGCCCTGGCCAACTGATCTGGAACTATCAGCTGCCTGAGGATGCTACACTGGCGATTGCTTTAGGAGTGTGTAGCTCTGTAGGTTACAGCTCATACCAACAGTTTCTTGTTGTCAAAGCTTCGTACAATTCTGTGAATCCTCTCCTGGATGTATCTGTGTCTGTTCTTCCTAGTGTGAAATTTTCATAGACTGGTTAGACAAAGTATTGCTGAACAAAACTTAGATGCTCTGAAAGAAATTCGGTTTTTGTTCTGGTTTGTGCTTGTAGTATTTTGTTGACATGCCATTCTGCAGTTAACAACTGTGAAAGTGTTAAAGTGCAGTATTAGGTGGTGTCAACCCATTAGTTAAACGTGTGTAATCTGGGTGAGAATCGCCTTTTCATTGTCTAGGCAAATTGCAGGTGCACCTACATGGGAGTGTGTTTTCCTCCACTTGGTAGAAAAATGTTGCTTGTGGGCTTTTTTTTCCCAGTCTGTTGTCTTATCGTGTGCCTTCCCTTCCTGCTACCCAAGAGATGCTGCAGCAGTACAGGTGAAGTGGTCAGGACTTGTGTGGGTTTTTTTAAGGATAACATAGTGCTGAAACTTCTAGAAAATGTAAGGTTGGTCTCTATGGCTTGAGTGATGATTTCTTTGCAGTGTTAAATTAACTTTCATGTGGACAAAACCAGAGAGCACGGGAATAGCTGGTAGCTATGAGTTCACATGCTGGCTAAGCACAGCTGTTACTGCGGTTGAAGTCTTGTTTTTATCTGTGCTCTTGTAAGGTTGAAAGCAATCATACAATGTGTTCATAAAATATTTGCAGCCCCAGCCCAAAACTCCAGGCTTGCTGTTCCCCCACTGTGTGTTTTCCTCGATTTGAAATACATCTAGGGATCACCTGTGTAATGTGTTCTTCAGGGTTTTCACAGGGAAGTGTGGAAGTCGTAATGAATAGGGACTGCCTCTTAAGTGCCTGTTATGAAGCAGATTTCAAGGCATTCCTAGAACTACTTGTCACTAATGCATTATTTAAGAGCACCTCAGATTTCATATTGCATAGGACTCATCTTCTTTTTATAAAAATAATGCATTCTAAAGAGAGAGGCTCGCAGGGGAGGTGGAGGGGATCATTAATGTGGAGTGATCTGGGCTTTGAAGGCTTTTCAGTGATGTACAGCTCTTTATTTAGATACTCCAGATCAATAATTATGCCCCAGCTGACAAAGCTGTGCCAGCACAGCCCAGCTCTAGTTGCAGTTGTATGAGAAGTCCTTTTGTTGGTCTAGTTTATTCAATTTGGGGAACAGGCCTGAACTTGCTTTGGGGAATCACCGTGGTGTATTAATTCCAGTTAGCCCTTTCTCTCATCACCAAAAATCAAATTTTATACCCCAAACTAGAGTTCCTGGTGATGGTATGAAAGCCTCCAAATAAACTTCTAGTTCCCTAGGTATAAAATTCAGGTTTCCCCCCAGCTTATGGCTTGGAATAATATTTTTTTTGCAGAATGAAATCTAATATACTGATAAGGCAGATATGGTTACTGTACTTCATGTTCTATTGTTGCTGGAGACTTATAGTGTAGCAGCAGTGTGATGTGTTACAGAGGACTTAAAGATGTCACTTGTAAGTAAGTCTTACTTAAGTATCTCTAGTAACTTCCTAGCACGCTGCCATGTCTTCTAGTGTGTTTTCCCAGATGAGTTACCAGTGTAACAGCACGCATTTGTAAAGAGCTCGGGTGGCAAGAAGCCATCTCTTCTTTAGTCTCTTCCAATATTTCATCTCCTCTAAACTCATTAATTTTAAGTGCAGCCCATTCAATGCAATGGAATGCAACTTCTGGTATAAAATGACAAAATTTCAAGGGGTTAAAATAAACTATGAAATTGCATAGTTTTACTCTTGTCTTTTTTAACCTGCTTTATAATAGTATTGAGCCTATGGCAAACCATGTTGGGAAATAGGCAGATTATTAGGCCGTTGGTGTTTGTACCAACTATGTATGGAAAAAATGAAAATCACACTTTGAAAATCGGTGCCTTTGTATGCTTGGTGCAATAGGATTTAACATTTACTGCAAACTGACAGTGAGGTTGTTGGCTTTTAAAACTCTTATTACTGAATTATTATCAAACTACGTAGTCTTTTGAAGCCAAATGATTGAAATTGATGCAGTGCATGAACAATTCCTGTGGCATTCATACTTTGCATAGCTGAAGAAAAATTTGAGAGACACGGGATAAAGTGTTTCCCTGATGTCATGATTAAGCATCCTGCTTCTGACGTGATGTGAATCCCTCCTGCAGGCTTCTCTTTGCTGTTTTTGTAAGCAGGTATGAATCATCCTTTCTGCCTTGTTGTTAGTTAGTTGCTGTAATTGGAGTATTTCTAGAGGCGGAATGTTCCCAGATAATTCCTTTATTTGAATCGTTTGGAGGAAGGTGGGGTGTTAGAAGGTGCAGCTTGTTTTGCTGTGCTGTGTTTGAGTTAGCATGGCGTTAATGTGCTAACAACGGGGTCCTTGTCTCCTTATTTTCATTCCTTTGTTTGTGTGTGAGAACTCTAAACCTTTTATTCTCCAAAAGGTTGTAATCAAATGTGAAGTAAAGATTGGTCTGGAGGCTTGGTAATGTGCACCTTCATATCTACTCTGTGTAACATATATCCAAGTATGTGATACTGAGCCTCAAACTTTCAGTGAGTATTTTGTTCCATGTGCCCTTCTGTTCTGCTTAAAACTAAGCTTGCTAAAGAGATTATTTAATGTCTGTGTCCACTATAGGTCAGCAATAGAATTCACAAAAAATGCCACCAACTGACTTTTGTTTTGCTTTCTATTTTTTAATGATTAATTACCCTTTTAATTCGTATACAAGCTGTTCTGCTTTTAGTAACCTGGCTACTGCTATCTCTTAATTGCTTTTAGCATTTTTGGTATGTTGTGTGTGCCTGAGATGGAGGTTTTGGACTAATTTTTATTGAATATTCTGTTTACTTTGGGTCCTGCCCATGTTGGGCAGAACACTGTAATTTTACTAGTTATGCTTGCTAAAGTTACAACTCGTCTAGTCTAAAACAAATGCTTACTCTTTTGTTTGCACCCAATTTAGTCTCATGCCTACCACCACTGAACCATGGCTGGCATTGTTTAAGTGTTTCTTATATAGGTTATTTAGGAGACTGAAGCTTGAGTGGATTAAGGAGCTGGGTTTTTTGTTGAATGATCATACTGACTAAATGCAAATCTTACCCTTAAAGTACAGTGCCAGTGATTAAATAGGGTTTTTGCATATCTTCTGAGTCGTGTCTGTCTTATGCTGTGGATACAACCACATTTTAAAAGACTAAGCAATCAAAATTAGAGCCTTGATCACGCAGGCAAATCTTTTGAACTCTCTTAAGGAGCAGTGGCTGGCTGCCTCCTTTCTCTCTCTCTTCAGGCAAGGGCAGAATTGACTTGATCGATTGACTACAGCTTTACTGCACATCGTTTGTGCTGGAAAGCAGCAGCCATTCTCTGTAGTCTTCAGGTCAAAGTGGCTTTTTTATTTCTCATCCTAACAACTGGGAATCTGAAAACTACTCAGCTTTGCACAGGTTAACCATAGCTGTATAACAATCCATACATACTGTTCCAAAGCACACTGAAATTTCTTCGAAAAAGGTCCAAGTAGTCACACACCACAGAAGTTCAATCATGTTCTTGAGCCACTGTCATCAGTGCTGGGTATGAATTCTGCCCCTTACCGAGCCCATGACTAGTCCATAAGTGTGTAAGAATCTGCCATTATTCTTGCACTAGTTTGTCACCTTAATGCTGAGCTCCTGTAGTAGTGAATGCTTTGACCTAAGCAGAACAATAAAAACAACTTTTGCATATTCTAAAGTATGTGTTGTATCAAGACCAAAAATAGTTCTAACTTTGGGGGGGGATGGTTTAAACTGACCTTTTTATGCCACTTCAAAATTACTGGTTTTAGTTTTTAGTGCACTTTTAATTCCATAGCATTTCTGGTTTAATATTCAAATCATCTTATTGCTTGAGGATGTTAGATTTCCATATTAATGATGTAAGGTGTATTTTGTTGTAGTTTGGAGCAGAATTTCGTCGATTTTCTCTGGAGAGATCCAAACCTGGAAAGTTTGAGGAGTTCTATGGATTATTGCAGCACGTGCACAAGATACCAAATGTCGAAGTTCTAGTGGGCTATACGGACATTCATGGAGACCTGCTGCCTATCAATAATGATGACAATTATCATAAAGCTGTTTCTACAGCCAATCCTCTACTCAGGATTTTCATTCAGAGAAAAGGTAAGTGCACTTGAAGTCTGTGAATCATCTGTTTATCCACTTATACTGTGGTTGGTGCAGTAAACAGTGTGACGTATGGAGGAAAAAACCCTTCGGTCCTATTTCATCATGTTGAATTCCATAATAATTATGGATCAAGAAAGGTATTCACAAGTCATGTCTCTTGCAAGAGCTTCCTCGGGCAGCCTATTTATGCTTCGTGCTTTTTTGCTTGTATTTAGTTCAGTCAAATAAAGTCAAGTTAAAACTCCAGCTAATACTTCTTTTTGATTTTATGTAAGCAAATGGAAAATAAAACCCTGGAGGATTAAAGTTTCTGCTCTGTATGTTGGATGCCTTTCACTTAAAATTCTGATCTTGATCAGACAAGGAGAGGCTATTACAGGATGGAAAGGAATCTTGAAAGTCTTATTACATGTCAGTATAAATTAAAGACCAGCTTTGTAATACGCTGTTCTTATCATGCTTCCCTAATAAAACATTGTGAAGCTTTCAAAATTACAATCTTGTATCAGTTAGCAAACCTCAAATGTGAGTGCTGTTCATTTTGTTGGTTTGCCTTTAAATGTAGCAAGTCTTCTAGACACAGAGTTCTGGTTGTCTATTTCTAGTGTCTGCTTTTGTTCATGAAGAAAAAAAAATAAAATTTGAAGTTGTATTTTTTCTTGTCCAGGAGAACATATTCAGTATATGGAACTGAAGAGGGAGGGAGAAACCTAGTGATGTGATTTGAAATGGTTTTAACCCAGAGAAGCTGAGAGAACCTGATTTCTGCACTTGTTGGTTTTCTGCTTACTTGCATACAGGTGTGAGTGTGCATGTGTTGTGTGTATATATATATGGACACGTGCATGTGCAGTTTCTATCGTAACCAGGCAGTCAACTGATCTTTGAATAGCAGGCTGCTTGTTGCTCAGCTGTTTTATGAGGACATGCACTGTTTGTGGGTGTAGCTAAGACAGGCTAATTTTCCTTAGAAAGTACTTGGACATCAGAAGCTTTAATCAACTTTCCCACTCCAGAAAATCAGTAAGTTCCACAACAGCCTCATACAAAAACAATATTCAAAAACAGTGTGGTTGATTGCCAGCTACTGTGCTGCTGGCAAAATGCGTTTGCTTGGTTTGTATTGAGAGTAGTATAGTAATGCCTCTGTTTTCAGTCCTGAATTGCTAAAGGAATGAACTATTTGCTTTAACAGAACCTAGAGGTAGAAAAGATCTGTGATTCTATTTAATCTTCCACAGAAGCCATCTGATGAGAACGGATAAACCACTGTGTCAGACTGGGATTATTGAGGTTATATTTTAAATGCTATATGCTTTTAAATTGTTACAAGTGTTACATGTTCAATGCTGACTGTTACTAGTGTTACATTTGTAACATCTTATACCTTTATTCATTGTACCTTTATTTAAAGCATCATGGCTTATTTCTTATTAGTCTGGTGGAAGGAATTGATAATAGGATTGATATAATGCACAAAAGTAGAAATAAGATTAGCCCACTAGAGTATATCATGCCAGGAGTTGGTTAGCAGGAAAAGCTATGTGGAAAGAATCAGTGTCATTATCTTCCCTTTGAGACAAGTGTCTTCTGGCTGTAGAGTTTTAGGGAATAAACCCAGGCTGGCACCCGAGTGCAGCATTTCCAGCACTGTACTTTGTTCTGAGTTAGTTGTGACTACTTTCATCACTTCTGTTGATTAAATTGAGACTTTGATTCCATGAGCATCTTTGCCATACAGAACAGAGGGTTTTTTGGTAGAGAATAAGGAAATAACTTGATTCTGTATTTTGTGATAATTTGCCTGTAACTAAGGCTGAATTGCAGGGGTTAGATGTGTCATAATTTGTGCAGCATGATTTGTTAAGGTGTAATTAATTAATCTGATTGCACAGATCTTCATTGGCTGTACACCTGAAATTGAAAATCAACTGACTAAACAAATACCTGCTATTGATGGGGCAGCTTTGATCTGTACTGTTTTGGAGTTAAGTGACACGTTACTTTTCCACCCGCAAGGCTTCTTGTGGCTTTCATACATTCTCTTAAATAATCTGAAAAATTTCTGTGGGATTTCTAATGGAACTTTGCCTTTTTATTTCCAGTAATAATAGCTGGGAATTTAAGATCTTTGGCAAAAAGCCTCTGTGGGGAAGAGAGAAAGCTTTTGCTATTTTAAAAGACAGCAAAAAAGGAAATTTTATTATACTGTCTTGCCTATTCAGAAGTTTTTTTGCCATTTGTGGAAAGCTAACATAAGGTATGAGCAGACTACAATAAAATCTAGGGTAAATAGTATTCTTGGTATATTGCATCCAAGGAACTACTTAAGGGGTTGAAATGGGAGCAACAAGATGCTTTTGCAATGTTGTTCATAAGTGACAATTGTGGTAATGTGACTTCAAAATTTCAGAAATTTTTGTATTAAGCACTTTTTTCTCTTGTTAGATTTTGACTTCTAATTTATGAGAGGTAGAAAGTTGCCTGTCCTAAGCGTTTATGCATATTGGAAAATGTGGTAAGAAACCTGGAGATCCTGTACTGAAATGAAATCAAACCACATTGTTCCCCTTAGACTCTTCTGATTGTATTTAACTAAATTACCTTAAAATACTTTAAACTGCTTCAGTGCTAAATCTAAACTGGAGCTTGATATTGCACAAGTCAAGAGTGGCTGTTGGTTTGAGGAAAACAGTTGCTTATTGGAATTTCATTCTGCAGTTTAACAAATTAACAGGTACTGTTGACATCTGGAATGCAAAGGTTAAACTGATGTATCATGATTAAATCCAGATGTATGGGAGTCGCTCTGTCTGTGAGAAAAATCTTACTGAAGATAAACTGATAGGGGGACACAGTCTGTGCAGGCCCTGAAGGGCAGTTTGACATGGGGGACTCTGCATTGTAAATAACAAGAACAGTAGAGATAACTTAATGAAAGATATATTTAATTATAATGTCCTTAAGACTCACTTGCAGGATATTAAATTACAATATACAACTCCTGAAAGTTGTGCACATACGTGACTGTATATAGTAAAAAATGGGTTCTTTGATTAATTCATTTGTGCCTCTTGAGATAGACTTTTTCCCTGAGAAGCTTGATTTTGCTGAAAAGTAAGAGCAATTGGCTTTTTAAACAGCTCTCTGTGGAATATCCTAGCTATTCTGAGTCTTCTTCCTAAAAGCATAGAATAGTTCCCTAAATCCATGTTTTGTTATAACTTATGACTAAGTAGAGATGAGATTTGTTGGGGCTGATTTTAAAAAATGCTAAATTGCATCTGTATTCAAATGTACTAATGATTTGGGTTTTGAAAATTTAATTCTTGAGGAGTAAGTCTACATTGCTTTGTAAATAGATCAGGACATTTTAGATATGTCTTAAACAGTGTTAAATGGAAACAGGTTTTGACATTTGTGGGCTTTTGTTTTAAATTTCATGTGATGAGTATATACAGATTGATGCCACCTTGGGATTGAAACTGCTGGGGGAAAAAAAATAATTCTTACACTATGTGGACGTTCTCCTTAACACTATCTGTAGTTAGCACCTTGTCCTTTGGCTTTATACCAAAATATTTTCTGCTGCAGCTTTAAACTGATTAGCTAGGTGCCGGAACAAAGATGCCTTTGTACTTGAGAATATTGCTTTAAAAATTTGTTTAGCGGTGGAAGAGAGGTTAAACAGAGTCATGCTGCTTGGCTGAGATTTGGAGAGATGAGTTTTCATCAACCTTTCACTATTTCTTTTTCCCACAAATTGCGTAAGTTTAACTGTACAAACTGTAAGGTTTGTTCTAATTCTGAATTATTGGACTACTAAGACTAGTTACAGTGTAAAACAGCTACCCTCTGGTGCTTTATAGTTTCGTAAATGTTTTGACATGTGGCTTGCAATTTTGGGATGCTTTTACTTCAACAATGTGTCATGTAACTTAAGTTTCTAAAAGCAAAAGCACCCAGCTCCTTGTTAAGACTTCTGATTGTATATTTGTCTCTGAAAACGAATTTTAAAGTTCATGTCTCTTCCAATAAATGTTTTTCAGATCTTAGTTTTTGTTTTAAAAGCAGTTTTGAATCTGTTTGTTCACATAGGGATCTAGGTACATTTCTTTCAAAGCCAGTCCTTTTGCAACTGGTCTTCATATTTCTCTACTAACTGAAAAATTTGATTTGGACAGAAGTTTTAAGACTTATCAGCTGGTAGTTGTGGGAAGGCAGATTGGGTGATGATTTTTGTGAACTCTGTTCTTGTTGGGGAAAGAAGTTATGAAAAACCATGTGAGTAGTTCTATCTAGAACTGTTGGGTAAAGAGCACAAACTTGCTATGATCATTTGCAGAACACAGTAAATGTTTCTTTTTTGGTACTAGACATACAAACATATACACATTTATTACATACCAAACTTACCATTTAGGCAGGAGGGGGATCCTGGTATGTGGCCTGCTGTGAAGGTGAAGAAGTTTTGCAACCCACTGTGGTGAGCTGTGAATGTCAAATATGACAGACATTTGATATGACAGAATGTGTAAAATACCAGACACACTGCCCAATTCTTTGACAAGAATCTGAGTGTACTGAAACCTTTTAATGTTGCAATGTAGGTGGAAGAACGTTTGTAAGAAAATCAATACTGAGAATGTTTTGATATGCTGTTTTCCTGTGTACTGTTACTAAATGAACTCTTTTCAAAAGCAGGAGAAACCTGGTGCTCCACTGGTACCAGTATGCTGGTACCTACATCCTAGGTATGGGCAACTTCCACTTCAGCACAAATAAATTGTGCATGTGTAATTTTCTTATTTTCTTTAGATCAGCTTACACTAAAAATATAATAAAATATAATAAATGCATATATTGCTAAAGGTCTGAATAATGTGGAGCTGATCAGTGGAAATGCTTCCGACTTACTCATTGGCTCTCTGGAGTACTTCCCAAAGAACAGAGCTCTTGTGCACCAATGTGATGTTAAATGCCCAGAAATGTGTCACCACTAGAAACCAAAAATAAGTGGTTTCTGAAATTAGGAAAACGACACTTTTTGTCCATGCAACGTCTCTTTGGCCCTTGGAATATTTTTCTTTAGTCTTGTTGAACTTGTTGATTGTGCAGCCTTAAAACCAGAGTTCTAAAGTGTCAGATCTGCACTACTGAGACATGCACTGCACAAAAAAATTTTTACATCATTTTTGAGTTTGCTAAGATGCATAGCACCTGCTGGTAGGGAAGGGGAAATCCATGACCTGAAAAAACCACCTTTGCACTCATTAGCTTTCTTAATTTTAATATTCAAGTTACCATTGTCTATTGTTTGTTTAAAATCTTATTATAACTTTCTTGCTGTCATTGTGTTACTTTGTATTTAGCAGTAAAAAATATTTAAAGCTAGACCCTTCTGTCTAGTATCTTATTTCACAATTGCCCTTTCCAAGTTGTTTTGAAAGCAATTGGAGTTCCAAATAAAAAAGAGAAGCTACTGTAACTCATTGAATTGCAAAAATCCTCCCAATATAACGACCAGATGTCTAACTTAGAACTGGTTGGATGGGTTGTCAGTAGTGATAAGGGCAAAACTTCTCACACTTTTTTCTTTGATCATAAATTCTAAGCAAACATTGAAAGAATTGCTCCATGTTGTCTGAAAAATCAGCGTGTTAGTTTTCAGCAGATAGTACAGGATTTTTAATGGCTGATCTTCAGTCAGTTAGATATCCCAAAATGCATATTACAGAGAAAATAAGTTTGTGTTTTTGGAGGTGTGTTACACTTCAGACATAGTCCACCTGTTATATGCTTTGGTTTGTGAGGTTGGATTGTTTTTAATCAACCCACTCTTCAGTACAACTGACTTAAGTCTTAGGCATCTGAAGAACAGATTTTAGGCTATTTCTGAAGCCTTCTTGCTTGATATTGAGATCTAATATTGTTTTAATTTAACTTTAATTTTTTTTCTCCTTAGCCTCTTTTGCTGAAGAACAACAGTGATTCCATGCTTTTCTGAGAGAACCTTTCAGACTCCTAAATAAACTAAAATTACTTCCTGTATTCACAATTGTCTAATGTCTCAAGCATAGCTAGTGTAGATTCTTATGTTTGCTTCTACCTTTCAGCTCTTCTTTGTACAATTCGTAGGCTCATAGAATGGCCCAGGTTGGAAGAGACCTTGAGAGATCATCTGGTCCAGCCCCTTATGGGAAAGGCAGTCTAGAGGAGATCATCTAGGACCCTGTCCAATTGCTTCTTGAAATCCTCTAGTGTCTAGGGGAGGGAGGGGTTAGTATTGCATGTTGGAATAGTGTTAGACTATTGCTTTGGAACTACTTTCTCTGTTCTGTTTTGCTTAAAGTATCTGAAGAGTTCAGATATAACTGGTACGTGTCCGTATATCTTCATCTTGGCCTAGGAAGAAAAACATCTTCTGACTTACCAACTCTATTTCCGTAGTTATTTCAATTCACAGATTGAAACATATAGCAATTCTTCTACTATGCTGGCTGCACCAATGGCATCTTAATGTGATAATACAAAGAAATCCCAATTTTTCTGAGTCCGAGTTTGTGCAAACCAATTCTGCTTGATTATTTTTTTATCCAATGCAGAATAAAATCTATGCAACATTGCAAAAATAAAAGTGTGTAAATCCAAGGAAACTTGCATGTGAATGGGTTTTGGTTCATTGTTTTGGGAGAGTTATGGCATGTTGAGCTATAGCAAAACGGAAGCTTCCTTTGTTAAAAGGCATTTCAGACATCAGAATTGCTTCAGCAGAAATACTTTCTTTTCCAAGTTGTTTGTATGACTTGCATATGTTACTTTTTAAAAAATTCTAAGCCATTTGCATGCTTCTGTATCAAACTGTGGCAGTTACAGCGTTGCTTGTATGAACAGTTTTGCTTGAAGTATTTCTGTGCGAGATCTCTTTGTTTCTGCTCCACGGCCATTTTACCTATGTTGTATGGGGGCAGGGAAGAGTGCAGAATGGAATAAGCTTTCTGGAGTTTGAATCCAGGTCACTTGGCGAACTTCCAGGAACTAGGCAATAATAGGCACACTGGCTGCTTTCCCTTTTTCATTCTTTCTTTTCCAATGATCTGAAACCCGAGGAGAGAAAACTAACAAGTGGAATTACTCTGAATAAAATTAAAATGTTTCTAGGAACATACATACTCTTTCCATTCTATACTTCCCCTCAAACAGCTAGAATGTAGTTATTTGTGTCTCTACTGCTGCTAACTTGCTTTAATTTTTGTGTACTGTCTTTCCTTTGAGTGTAGGAAACCAAAAGTGTTACAAACTTTGAGTCTCATAACATTAAAGCTCTTGTTTCATCTGTAAAGAGAAATATTTCTATTATGGCAAGCCAGAAACTTTTTAGATTAGTTATTTCATCGTGCTAACCTAAAACACAATACCAATGTGATACGTAAAGTGATCTAATCATCAATGTGCTATGTCTTACAGAAGATGCAGACTACAGTGCCTTTGGTACGGATACTATGACAAGGAAGAAAAATGTCTTATCAAATGTGCTACGTCCAGATAATCACAAGAAGAAACCACACATTGTCATAAGCATGCCACAAGACTTCAGACCAGTGTCTTCTATTATAGATGTAGATATTCTTCCAGAAACACATCGTAGGGTACGGCTTTACAAATATGGAACTGACAAACCCCTGGGATTCTATATACGAGATGGCTCCAGTGTCAGAGTAACACCACATGGATTAGAGAAAGTTCCAGGGATTTTCATATCTCGGCTTGTCCCTGGAGGTCTGGCTCAAAGCACAGGCTTGCTGGCTGTTAATGATGAAGTACTGGAGGTGAATGGAATAGAGGTTTCGGGAAAAAGCCTTGATCAGGTTACAGACATGATGATTGCAAACAGCCGTAACCTGATCATCACGGTGAGACCAGCAAACCAGAGAAATAATGTTGTGAGGAACAGTCGGACTTCTGGCAGCTCTGGTCAATCCACTGAATCTAGCCTTCCAAGTAGCATGCCAAATATTTTATCAAATTTTGTGCAAGGCGAAGAGGAAAGCGATGAAGAGGACATTATTATTGAAGGCAGTGGTGAGCCACAGCAGATTCCAAAAGCCGCACCTACCAGCGAAAGCCTGGAATCGTTGACACAAATTGAACTCCTTCATGAGTCAACACAAAATGGATTCCTTCCTTCCAGCGAGATGAACTTGAATCATTCAGCAGGCAGCACAAGCATGGAATATAAAGTACAAGATCCAGATCACAAGTCATTAGAAGAGGATGGAACTATAATAACGCTATGAAATTACATTGGTGGACTTCATGTTAAGTAAGGATGCCATACGTGTTTAATTTGGCTCAATATATAATATGTTTTATACCTCTCCATCTACCGAGCACTGCAGTTAGATTAAAAGGAGGAAAAAATTAAATACAAGAAGTTCAAAATGATGTAAGTTGACTAACTTTGGTTAATTCTGCACTTCAATGTAAATACTTCACGGAGACAGAAGATAAATGAAATTGAATGAGGAAAATTTAAATTGAAAATGAAGGATAGCTAAGAGATGGCTGTAAGCTTTCTTTTAAAGGTACTTTTTTTTAATGCAGAACACTACTGGTTCTTTAGAAGTAAACTTCCATTATTGTGCAAGGTTGACTATCTAAT
The DNA here is from genome assembly GCA_013398125.1 of Aegotheles bennettii. NCBI lineage: Eukaryota > Metazoa > Chordata > Aves > Caprimulgiformes > Aegothelidae > Aegotheles > Aegotheles bennettii. The sequence goes on from VZRW01000780.1 coordinate 320,664, forward strand.
CTACTGTGGTTTCATGTTCATCTGAAGTGCTGCTTACGTATGACGGAGCTGCTTTAGCCACTCCATTCCTGTTCTGGACTGCTCTTCAGCTGGTGGAGCTGTTTGTGTGGCTCTCTGTATGAGGAAGCTTAGAAATAAGCAGGAGGTGGGGTGGGAAGAGGTGTCTGTGGTTGATCTAGTTCCCTGACTGACACAACAGGGATATGCCGTAGTGGTCAGCAACTTGAAGACAGTCGGGTGGGGGCTTCTGAAGTTGACTGTTCCTTTTGTGAATGTGCAACCACAGGCTCATTAGCCATGCACCTTTACTGTTTTTAATGGCCAGATAAGCTTACTTTTAATGACTATGATTTTGAAATTCAAATGTTAAAGTTTTAACACTTATCAAAGCCCTGTTCTCATTTTAGTTTGCAATATTTAAGGCTATCATTGGATTTAGTTGCTAATCCCAGCAAATTTCAAATAAATGTCAATTTAATGCTATGGAAATAACATAACATAGTCTCTGTTAACATCACGGTCCTAGTAGAAGCAGTAAAGGTTTCTGCTAGCAAAGGTTTCTTATAGTGAGTCTGAATTTTGTAAAAAGTTTGTTTCTTCAAACCTGAACAAGTTAGAAGTGCTTAAATTAAATAAGAAGACTTAAATCTGAATGAGGCTTTAATAGAACTTGCTTGAGCCAGGTGATGATAAATTATTCATTATAATGAACTGAACTGCAAATGCTGATCTTCCTGTGTACCACTGGCTGGGTGTTTTGAATATTACAAAGTTTCTGTAGATAAAACAAAATACTGATGACAAGTCCTGATACTGCAAGTGCATAATTATGCATGTAATCAGCTGCAAACTTACTAGGAGAACTGCAGGGAGAGGCTTCTAGCATTATTTTCCCTCCTTTAGTGTCTCCTGCTTTACCACTTCAGCACTTAGTTCCCAGCCTGACCATTCTCTGGGAACAGGAGTTGTGGCAGGAAAATGAGATGGGGACTAACAGAATTGGGGAGAAGGATGGATGGAGCTTCTCACCAGGGACCCAGTAGTCTATGTCAACCTCTAAGAAAGAAGTAGGGTGCTACCAGTTCTGTACTGTGCTTACCAGAGCCAGCAGTCTAGGTTCTTGGAAGCATGTTCTACCCTGTGGGGAGATACGATGAGTGGGAAAGGAAACTAATCCCTTTCTTTGTTTTCCCCTCAGTCTGTCTTGAGGAAATATCTACCTCTGGTAACTTTACTAACAAGAGGCTAACTAAGTTTAATGTTAAAGCATCTGTAAAAGTCTTTATAGGACATCAGAGTCTAAAACTGCATTTGTTTAAGATTTTTGTAATTATATAAGTAAAATTCCATCAGAAATCAGCGCTGTTTAATTTTACTAAATGCAAATTTTAAATTAACATCTCGTGAGTAGTAGTATTTTCAAGCCTTCAGTAGCATTGGAGTTCAAGTCCTGTTAGATGTCAAAGGTATTCATGCCCGTTCTGATTGATGAAGTTAGCATAGCAGACAATGGTAATCTGCAAATACAGGTTAGAGTTCCGCTTTGTCCTGGTTATTTATAGAGATGCCCTGAAATCTCTTCTAATGTGAGCAGGAATTTTGAAGTGTTTTACTGATTTTGCTAATAATTATTAAAAATGAAGTAACTACATTCACTTAGTGTGAAATAAGGAAAAGAAATTTTCATTCTGCAATGTGTAGACTTTCAATACGGATGTTTTCTGTCAGTGCTGCTCTACACTTCCTTTATTTAAGGAAGACTATTTACTTTATAATGTCTTTTTTCCTTTATCTGAAGATTTCCTGTGTGGACTCATCTGTGGAGGGTGACTCATTTATGATGCTAGTTTGCACTTCTGTGCCTTTTCTTTACTTGAATGTATTGTGATTAATCAAAGGAATAAAGGCACTTGGATGAGGAGAGAATGAGGTCCACAGACACAGGAGATGAACTGGTAGTGCACTTAATACAGGTGTAATGTTTTCATTTAGTGGAAACACTTTATGGGTCTAACGTGGTACATTAGTATTTTGCAGCTTGGATAATACTTTGAGCTATTAACTTACACAGGAGGATTGAGTCTCAGGATGCTGGGGTTGCAAGGTAACTTATTGCTTAGGTACAAACACCCATGGTTAGTGTGCTGCCAAACTCTGTGTTACCTAATCTGTACTCACAACAGATGCATGAAGATTTTGAATATATATGCCAGTATTAAGGACTTGTAGAAATTTCACTAGGGTCCTACTCTAAATTGCATGAAAATTCATCTTTTAGGACCTTTCCTGCAAACTGATTAATCTAAGTGTGAGATGATAGTGTTTTTGACACCATCATGTTCTTTTTTTTTTTTCAAAAATTTGATAGCATATAGTAAAAGTAAGCATTTGGGACTCGATAAAAACATTAAAGAATAAACCTAAAAATGGGTTTTTAAAAATGTGTATTTACCGTTACAATGACAGACTGCACAGCATGTAATTGCTTAATGCTGCAGTTACCATAAAGTTTCTAAAGTTCTTCCATACCTTACTAATGCATACACTGTTAATTAGGAAATATTTTTAAATTGCTACTTCAGGATGATCAATGGTTGATTGAGTGGCTAAACTTAATTTTATATATAAATGGTACTGGGGTTCAGTATAAGGTTTTTTTAAAATGTGCTGATATTGTTAACCTTTCACTCACTACCTCCTAAATTTTTAACATCTTTACAATTTTCTCCTTGGAAGAAAATACTTAAAGGCTTGACTGTTTTATATAGATTTTATCTTTAGCTAAAAAAACAAGAAAAAATCCAAAAGCGATAGAGAGGATGCTATGCATGATCGACAATATTACGCTGCTATTAATGTAATCTTTGTGTATTAAGTATCCTGTATATGTAAATTGTATTTTCAATCCAGATTTTATAAATTAATTTATAAATATCCAAATTATTTCAAAATGGAATGGAAAACTAAAATTCCTTTGACTAGTGTTACATGTTGTGTATATGCACAGTGGGGGAACAAGTCATTCCTTCCTTCCAACTGGGCAATTTAAGTGCACCTTAATAGGAAAAAGAACAAATTCTTAATAGAATTAAGATGCATTTACTTTGAAGTTCTGTTATGGTACTGGATAAGTCAAGCCTAACTGTGAATCACTTTTTTTTTTGTCCACAGCTGAATTAAATTTAGGACAATGTTCTCACAAGCTGTCTTTAACATGTGTATTTTTGTGAATATTATGTATTTTCTAATTAAAATTTACTTGCAATGTGATTTTTACATGAATGAACTTGTTTAAAATGTCAAATATCAGTATTTTTCTTACAACTTTAATGTATAATGTACATTGGTATCTCACTGAATGAAGACTGATTTTACAAAATCAAGCTAGATGTAGTTGTATATTAGTCTTATATTTTTACAGACTGGAATAATAAATGGATATAGAAATAAAATGTTGTTTTCTCAATTACTTTGTCAGATAAGTGAAAATGGGGAAGAATGTATCCTCTTACTTTGAAGTGTGAAAGTAGATGCACTGCTTTTCTCCTGGGCATCTAGGTGGGCTCTGTTCTCATAGCAGGCTTAAAATGCTTGCTGCTTCTCCTCCCTTCTCTGGAGCAGATCTCTACACATGGCAAGTACATAAGGGTTCAAAACACTTGTCTTTCAGTCCTGTTGACTAACCTGTGATGTGCTTATTCCTACAGTAGCTGCAAATAATGAATCTTACATCGGAGGACTGCTCATAGTCAAGTTCAGGTCATGAGGCCTGGGAGATGGCTGCTCATCCTCTGGCACCTTTGTCAAGTGCTGCTGGTGATGTGGGAGGTTTTCCCTGTTGCTGTAAGTATTTGGTATAACTGTCTGTATTAAAGTTTTAACTTCAACCCATTCCACCTGCAAATGTTTTCTCTCATCTCTAATGCCTTGGCAGCCCTTGTAAACATTTACCTAGTGACAAAAGGCTTGAGGTTTGTTTATTTAGCCCTTTTGTATAGGGCTGGTCTCGGGGCCAATTATATGACTTCTGTACCTTCCTTCATATGTGTGACTGATTTCATTAGTGTGGTTCAGTACTTTTCATACTTGCCTATGTAGCTATGGGAAGGTGGCAAAAAGGCTGAGAACAGCATTACAATATCTTAATATTGGCAAGATCTGAAGGATTGCAGACAGACTGCAAGATTAGACAATAAAATGGCGAACGATTCAGTGTGGGTTAACTGTGCATATCTGGGGAAAAATGTCTTCATTTTGCATACATAATGATGAATGCCAAGCAGATTTGCTTCTCAGGATCCCATCCTGGGCTGTGATAGTTCTGTGAAAACATCAGCCCTATACTTCCTAGCATAAAAAAAAGACTGTTAGGAAAGGAATAAAGGACAAAACTGATATATTACTGTATAAAACCATAGTTCAGCAAAGCTTCTAATACAGTGTGTGGCTCTAATTGCTTATTGTCAAAAGGATACTAGACTGAAAAAATAGTAAGTCATCTGTGTTATGGGATGTGTTTAGTATAACAAAACTGAGTAGTAGAGGACTGATCAGCCTGAAAAAGACTGTAAATTGTGAAAGCTGTATATAAACAGTTTTGTGTGAGGAAATTAAATATCAACAGATTGATCAAAAAAAGTGCAATGGAATATAATACCCGCTTACCAGCTGTGAGTTATTTGATTCATGGTGAGTTTTATCTCCCTAAGAAATCATTTTTAAGGAGGCCAAAAATATATTGAATCTAGAGGACCCTATTTCATGTAAGGTATACTTCCACAGCATTAGTCTGGTGTTGACCCGAGCTCTCTGCAAGTGCATCTCCTCCACTGTTCTTTGTCTTGGGACTGGCACTGAGTGTGTGGGGTACTTTAGCTGAGGGAGGAAGTGCTCTTTGCAGCAAGAGTACAGACTATTTAGCCAGACCAGTAGTATCCATTAATGTTTCTGTGCCTTCCAGCAAGCTTCCATGGGTGAGAGAATTTGTCTTAAGTAAAATCCACTAAGAATCAAGGGTGTGGGGTTATTGTGGGAGCAAAAGCTAAGGGACATGTCCTCAGGAGTGCTTATATCTGTGAGAATAAAGCTCGATAGGGAGCTTTAGGTTGGACAAGAACTGAAAGAGTGGGCTAATACTGACCTGGACTGAATCTACAGTGGAGGCACAGTACAGAAATTAATTCAAGACACTTTAAGGGAATGAGACTGAAATGCATACTCATGCAGGTCAGCAACACTATTTCTACATATCACTGTAACCCCTATTGGTAGTTTTCCTAGACTTAAACAAGTTGTAAAGGAAGACTGTAGCTTTCCCTACTGCTGCCTCCTTGAGGAAGGAATGCAGCTGTTAAATATCATGCAATAACACGTCTGTCCTTTAAATGCCAACAACAGTACTTAACTTTTCTCAAGATGATGAGCTCTTAACAAGGTCTAATACTTTGAGTTATTTTATGAAATTGAAAATTCATCTATGGTTGCAGACATGAAGATTTTTATGGGATTTTTGTAAGTAATCAATTGAAAATCCTCCTCTCGAGGGTATAACAACAGGAGAAAAATGTGGACTGGTTTTCTTTTTATCTTAAAACTAGCTGTGACATTCCAGTTTCAGACTTGCCGGAATTACTTCTGATGAACACGTTTCTTGCAATACAAGTATCAAAATTCAGATGCTATTAAGTAGTAGTTGCCTGTGCTAGAGAAGAATAATCAGCTTCAAGGTAGCTTCATAAATATCTTCCAATACTAGCATGAGGAAAAATGTGTTGGGCGGTGACAGTATTGTTCTTGGATGCTGTAGAAGTATGCAAGAAATGGTACAGCTGGTTCTTGGAGAGGTGAGATTGTAGCCAAGATTTAAGAATTCAGACTCCTTGTGGAACTATGATAGATCACTTGTGTACTTTCACACTCAAAGAGGAGACAGTTTTTTTCTTTGAGGACTCAATGTAGTATGCTTGATTTTAAAAGTGCTTTAGAAATATGAAGCGCAAAGCGATTTGAAGTGCTGTGCTATTTAACCAGCATTTCTTATTACAGCAATTCAGAAGTGTTGCTAATAAGATCATTTCCTGTCCTTCCAATTAACATTCCTTTCCACTTGAACTACCGTTTTATTACCTGATAATGTAAAGAAGTGCCTTGCATTTCATCTGTGTGAAATATTTGTATCAGGCTCTGTGATGTTACATTTAAAAAGGTAGATTAGAGCATATTTATTGTACTCATGCTTGCTTTCCACAAGAGAATGTGGTTCTTTCTCTGTGGTGCAATGTCTTCTCCAGAATACTTTCTTTTGAGCATCTGGTAATACCCAGTCACTGATATGGCTTTTTCTTTGTAGTCACAGATGCGATGGCATTGCTCAGAAACAAGGAACAGAGTTTGAGGGACAGATGAGAACAGCAGATGATGTGTAAGGTGCTAGAGAAGGTAAGGCCATCATCCAGTGCAGAGGTTCATGTTTGTATAAAAACCATTCTATTAATGTGATTACAACAGCAAGAGCTGATGTCTGTTTTAATCTGGCATGTCTGAATTGGTTCCTAAAATAAGTGGCCTAGGTGTTCACAGGCAGCAAGACAAAATGGAGATGAGTTAAAAGTAGGAAGCAAATAGGAGATATGCTAAGGAAGGAGGGCAGAGTCACAGCATGTTGCAGAAAGGAACACTTAATTTTGCAATAGCCTAAAGTTTGCCTGGTATATTAAGGTCAAATAAAAGATTCTATCTCGACCTGCAAACCTCTTTCTCTTTAGACCCTCATAGCTGTAACAATAACCTCAAGGCACAGAAGAGTATTCCTGTTGTGAACCACTGGAATTCCTACAAGGCCTTTCCTTTTTTTTTCCCTTTTTGCTGCT
>VZRW01000781.1:2367-14597 GCA_013398125.1 Aegotheles bennettii
TTTTTCCCCACTATTTATTTTAAAAAAAGGTTTTTCTTTCTACAAGCCATATTTAAAATCTTTTCCTATAAGTGAACTCTTAAATTACTGGAAGAAGAAACTTTTTTAGTAGGGGTGTTGTAGCTGTAGTAGTATGTCCCATTCTGGGCTATTCAGTACAAGAGAGACATGCATATACTGGAGAGAATCCCATGAAGGACCATGAAGATGGTGGGCTGAAGCGTCTCTTCTAAGAGGAAAGGCTGAGAGAGCTGGGACTGTTCATCTCTGTGGGGCTCAGGGCTGATCTCATCAATGTATGCAAATGCATGAAGCGAGGATGCAAAGAGACAGAGCCAGGCTTTTTTGGTGAAGCCTAGTACTAGAACAAGAGTCTCCTTCTTAACACTAGAAAGCATTTTTTTTCTGCCCAGGGAGGCTGTGGAGTCTGTATCTTTGGAGATACTAGAAAGCCATCTGGACATGGTCCTGGTCTGCTGGCCCTGCATGGCCCTGTTTGAGCAGGAGGGTTGGACCAGATTGAATTACATAGTGAATTAAATAATACAGTAGACTTGTGCAGACTTTCTTCTGATTCCATGTTAACTTTAGAAAGCCTTTCTTTGATAGCCTTCGCTTTCTGTCCTGTGCTATGCATTGTTGAAAGCAAGTTGTGCTGGGAACAAATCAAGCCCTTAGGATTTAACCGGCTCTTGTTTTTACGTGTGGGTAGTTCTTGTTGGTGCTAAAGGAGGACATCTGCAAACAGCTGGCTAGCTTTGGCATTCTTAAAAATAAATCAAGATGTAAAACAGAGTAAGTGTTACTTGATCTGAAAGAAAACCACCAGTAAGGATCTGCTTCAGAGAGTTTCTTTGAGCATCTTTGATGTCAGGTCAATTGGTCACAGATCCTCTGCTTTTTCACGACGCCCACCTTTTGGGTTTATTGTTAGAATTGAGATATTATGTCACTGTTTCCCCAAAGATTATAGATAAGATGGAGGAACATCTCGCTTCTGCAAGAATAAGAAAATTGTAGCGTGGTATTTGTTTTTTGTTTTGGTTTTACTTGTTACAGCTTCTCTGTGCTGAAATGAGCTTTATTTCTTCAGTACTTTGCAGGACAGCATACAGTCCACAGTGATGAGACCTCAGAGGTACATTATTTCATGTTCTTATTAGTTCCCTTGACATTAGACTATGTCGCAGCTTTCCTGTTCATAAGGATGTTGCCTTAGCATTGTATTTGCCAAGCTGGAGAAACAAGTGCATACAGTTTCTCCCTCCTAGTAATAAGGGGCAGGATCCTTATCTGCTTGGTAACAGTCTCTGTGGCTATATTAATTAACAGCTAGGGTTTTTTTGATGGGTAAGACTTCTTGATGTTTTAGTAGGCAAAGGAAAGGAAGCTTAAGAGTGCTTGATGTAGATAGTTAGACAGTTTTGTTGGGAGTTTTTGGGGAAGCTTGTACCTGCTTTAAGGGTAGCAGAGTTGTTGAAATTGGCTTCTGAAGCCCCACCTTCCCATCTTGTCCAAAGAGTGGTATGGTACAGGCAACAAAACTTTCACGTTGGGCAATTTGGTGCAATTTAGCCAATTGACATAAGCTTTTTGTTACTGATTCTGGTAAAAAACAAAGACAAACAGATGCCTCAGGTTCCCTCCGGCCACCTCTGTGCCCCCCTCGCTGGTCTCCAGTCCCCTCACCACACATCACAGTGAGTCCCTTGGGTGAGGCAATGGTGGCACAGGAGACTGAGTCTGGTGTGTAGCAGTTACTTGGCTTTTGCTGTTTCTTGTTTCTTACGCATTGGCTCGGGCATGGGCTGCTGTCCCTCTGTCGTCTCTCTGCCCCTGCTCAGGCAACTCCTCTGGGCTGGAGCCTGGCTTGGGTGACTCCTCATGTGCCTCCTCTTTCCAGCGTCCCTCCTACGCTAATATCTCTTTTGCCTTGGGGTCCCTCATGGCCTGCACGGGCATCTCTTGTGTACCCTTCCCTAGCAGCTGCTCTGCTCCTCAGTGGCTCCCGGGGCTGCCTGGGGCGCTTTCCCTCGGGTGGGTGCAGTTTGCTGTGCAGCGATGGGTTGTGAGGGTGCAGGGCAGCTGCAGCCCCGGCTCCACACAGGCGGCTGCAGTGCTTCTCCCTGGTGCAATGTGTGAGGGAAAAGCAGGGTGGGCAGCAAGGGACTTCAAAAGTGAAGACAAGTAGTTGGTTGTGAAGACTAAGAGGAAAGATAATGTCAGCATACTGATAAGTGAAGATGCTATTTTTCCAACGATGTTTTAAAGCAGAGTAATGTATTACAGCCCATTAATATGTTACAGCATTCTGTATACAGTGGTGACTGGGCAAATGTTTTAGCTGAGGTCCTGAAGATGTATGAATATATCTTAAGGTATTCCTTGGTCTCTGTTTGATCTACATACAATTCTTTTGTTTTTAACTAAGATTCTTTTTACTGGACAGCAGCAGTTTAGTTGTCAGAGCCTAAAAATTCAGAGTGAGTAGATAATTTTGTTTGGCCACACAGCAGAGGTCAGAGGGAGTGGGTGATCACATGGAGTTGTTGCCAAAATTGAGCTTTTATCTGAATACAAGCTAATGAAGTGGCAGACTTGTCCTTCTAATGGGCATATTTTGTCTTGGGAAGTCCTTCTGAGAGCAGTGTTTTCTGTTTAACTTCTAGAACTGGCTGGAGGGGGTTCTGAAAGCGGTATTTATACTTTGCAGATGTTGCTTGTAACTGCTGGTAAGGGAGATGGAGGACAGAAGGGAGCTCGCGGCTTGGGCTTAAATCCAGAACCACTTCTTTAGGGGGAAAATTAAAGAGTCGGGGGAGTTCTGCCAGCTTTGTGTGAAGGAGCTGATAGTTAAGAGTGAGTGTGCTATCTACAGTGTAAGGGAATAAAAAGAGTAATTTTTACTTTACTGTCTCTATTTCCATGTTTTTAACTTGTAATTCTTTAGCCTTTGTTATAATCTTTTTTTTTCCACTTATGTTTTCATGAACAGGTAATTGGCTCGCTTAGGATTGATTGATCTTTTTAAAATGCTCTTCTTGGTAGTAAGCATCACAAGTTCTATTTGACCAAAAAACATCTTTTTTTCTTTTTTTTTTTTTAATGATGCATAAGAAAAACCTTACATTGGCAGTATTTTTAGTGTAGAAATAAGTTATTATAGTATTAGAGCTTGAAAGTTTGATAATGAAAATGCAATTTAAACTGAAAAGTGTGGAAATTAATGAAATAAGATATATTTTAAATTTATTTTGTAGTTCTAATAAGGAGTTCCTTAGCATGATGTTTTCTTCAGTAACATACAGGTGGCAGAACACCTCTTAGTATCATTACTCTGTAGTTCAGGAAGAGATTTAGATCTTGTTTTTGATGTTTTTATATTGAAGTCCCATCCAGCCGTTAACACTCCTATTAAAGAAACTGTTCAAGAAAGCAGCCAGGAGCCTGCTGAGGGGAGTGAAGAAAAAGCAGGAGCCAAAAGAAGAAAGTCTTCTGTCGCAAAAGTATGTGACTGAATTTGTGTTTTGTTCTACCAGAAATATTGCTTAAGTCAAACCCGTATTGTGAAGTTTTTACCTAAATATTTCAAACTAACAGTGTTTTACTGTTTTAACTACCTTGCCTTCGCTTCTTTTCAGACATACATACAGTAATACTTCTGTCTTTCTGTATTCCTTTTAAGGTGCTGTGCATGTTTTTGAAAATAAATTTCTTTACCAGTCTATGTTTCTAAATTGTGAACTAAATTCAGACAGTACTTCCTAGGCAGGAGAAGATGGAAATTATCACCGAGGTTTAGCTTTAAGTTTCCCTTTCTGTTTTTGAAGACTTTTTAAATATCACAGACAGGTGTGACTGTCCCTTTTGATTATGACAGTTTTTGTTGAAAAGCGTAACAGGATTAGGTTCTGTCTGGGCTGAAAGGGTTTTTTAGTGTATTTGCCTGGGGAGAACTAGGCCATACTTCTAATTGACAAAATTAAGATATAAATGGATATAAAGGATTTCAGAGCTGAACAGACTAGGGAAAGTATCTGTGAGTACTCGATATACAGTACTTTATATAGATAGAGTTTAGCTTCTTTGCTTTGTAAATGTGTGCCTACCTTTAGAATCCTTCTGATTGTGTTCTGTTTAAATATATTGTAGTCACACCAAGAAAATGCATTTCTGTCTGAAACATCTTTGTTTCATCTTACTGGTGCTGTACATAGTTTGTGCCATAAGAGGTGAACCTTCCTGCCTTACTGTACTCTTAATGATACTAGTGTAGCACACGGCTTTGAACTTTCTTTGTCCCTAAGTGTTTTGATTATGTGGGGTTATTTTTCGTATGGCATGGAGGAGATGTTGTGTGTCATCTCTTTTCAGTTTTTTTAAGGAGAATAGAATCCCCAAATGACAAAAATTGTGGTACAGATGGGATTGATACATTTATGGTATCTCATTTATTTCTAACTCATTTCTGAAAACTGCTACTCTACAGGATGAGCAGTGCGCTTAAATTAAGTGTCAAACCATTTTGAATAGACTTGCCTTAATTCCAACTGTTTTCCTTTTGAGTATTTGGTGAGATGTAATGTAGTTTTCCTGTAGGTGTAGCTGGCTGTCCTTTATTATTGATTCACAGTTGCAACTGAAGAATTTGCAATGTGTCAAATATATATTGGATGTTCCTTATGTAGGATTGGTGTCTGGTAGCTGCAGTAGCTTGTTTTTTTTGAGAGGAGAAAAGATCTTTGGATTAAAAAAACTAAGTTACTGTACTGATAGTAACAGTGATAGATGATGTCAAGGGTTGTTTTGATGTCTTGGAGACTGCAATGTTATTAATGGGTTATTTCTGCCAACTTCTTACTGCTTAGAGCGTTCCTTAATGTGCTTCCACACGTGGAAGGTCAGTGTGATTTGGGTTCTATCAACAGTCTTCAATGTGTAATTTTCTGGTAGTACTAGTAAACCAGTGCTGCTGTTCTTGTCCATGCATGCTGCTGACAAGAGCATTTGATCCTCAGCATTTGCTACTGCAAGGGGAAAACTTTTAAACTGGACTGGTTCATCAGTTCACTTCACTCTGAATTTATGCAGCAAGCAGCATGTGCTAGTGGGGATGGCAATGACTTAAGCTTCGTATTTCTCCTGAAAAGTGCTTTCAGGCTATCGTGAGCTGGCACTGTGAAAAAGAAACAGAAAGACATAAGATCCATTTAAATACAAAGATGAAATGGAGAATCCTGAACGGGTCCTTCTACATAGATTTCTGCAATTAGTCTCCATCAGTTAATCAGTTTAAGGCAAAATACAGAGCAAATTCCCTCCTTTTTTTTGACACTAATGTGGCTGTAACATTCATTTAACAGGTTGTAGTATGCTGGTTTCCCGTGGTTTTAGTGTGCCAGTTATTCTTCTGTCTTAAAGTTGTAATCTGTAAGAAGATTCTCTGATATTACATGTCTTCAAGTTATTAGGGATGTTGCACGATAGCCTTGTGCCCAAGTTGCTTCAGTGTTGAAATTCTAAGAACTGCAGCTACTTTAAAAGGGAATTTCACAAAAGGTGATCGATTGCAAGTGTGACAAGGCAGTAGCATTAAAGTTGAGAGAATGAACTGAAGATGTAAAAAACATGCCCATACATAGGCTGCAAGGGAATGTTGATTATTTTCAAGTGAACTATTACAAACTCTTGGTTTGCTCAAGTCTTAACTGCTCACCTAAGTAAAAAACTAGTATTAGAAGGTTTAAAAAAAACCCAACTAAACAGGAAAAAGGCATAGATTAGGTGACATGAATTATGACTGATTACTGTTTCACGTGACAACTTGTTTGTGGTCTGTTTACTACATTAAGTCTTTGTTTAGTAGAATGATACTCTTTGCTAAATGTGGTCTATGACTCTGGATATCTGTCTGCATGTAACAGATAAAGGAGCCTATGAAATACTTTCCTTTTTTTTTTACTCTTATGTTGACTCTCTTTGCAGTTATCCCCTAAAGGAGATAATAACTTAACCACAGAAGCTGAAACAGAAGAAAAGGAGATGGATACTTCAAAAGAAGATGATCTGCCTTCTGAAAAAAACAGTAAAGAAGTATGTGAAAGCTTTTTCTATGTACCAAAGAACATCTTAGCATTGTGTTTATTGATGTAGGTCTATTACAGAGTACTAAGAAGTTAGTTACTAACTACTGTGACAGTCTCAATAGCTGTTTAATTATATGAATTATATTAATTATATAGAACTTCCTGGGTGTTCTCTCATGTTTATACCTGTCATTGAAGCTAACAGGAATTGAGAGGCAACTTTTAGTCTGGCTTGTCTGCAAGTTCAATTAAAACAGGTAGAACAGTGTGTTCTTTATCAGTTACTCTGTACTGCAAATGCACTTTTTAAAAGAACTAGATAAAGAGTTGAGACAGCCTAAAACATTTAAAATATATTATTACTTAGTACCTATTCCATTTCTTATATTTCAGAAAATAAATGTAATAATTTAAAAACAGGATGTGTCTTTGTATATATTATGGAATTCTTGTCTAAATTATGTGCCAGAGCCTTAAGTTGTGGAAAAAACCTTAGAATCATTGAAAATATATCTTTGTTTTTGTAAGACTCTTAGCACCATTTTTAATCTTCACAGGATGTGGTGAAAACAAATGATGCTTCTATTCCTAAAGTTGCTAGAAGAGGAAGAAAAAGAAAGGTAACAATGTGTTTTGTTGCTTCACCTTACTGGCATTTTTGGATGTGATGATACACTGGGTATTATTTTCCTTAATGACAGATTATGCATAAGTCGAAGTGCTTGACAGCCCCCTTCCCTCTCTCAAATGTCTGGAAGATTTGTAGTAATGAAAGCTTCCCCAGAAGGCGTTTTATAAGTCTTAATTCTGTTTTAACTTAATGTAGAGTAGGGAGTTCCCATCTTTTCCCAAACAGTCCATTTTAAGTAAGAAAAACTAAGATACAAACTGTTTCTGGACCACTAATAAAATAGTCTGTTTTGAAGCTCTGAAAAATTGCTTTTAGCATTTTCATCACACTCAACTAACACCTGAAATACTCCCCCTTTTCATGAGATTGTGATTTTGGGTGCTTTTCAACCTGGGAAAAAATTAAGTTTCTTTGGAAGACGCAGTTGCAGCTTCTTGCTTAGTGTGCTCCAGACTTCATGTGGTCACACAGCAGGCCAGATCAGGGCACTGACCTAACTGAAAACTAGATTGAAGTGGGACAAAGATTAATTTTAATTTGAAACCACTTAACTTGTAACTTCAGAGCTGACAGCAGGGTTGGGATGAGTGTGAAGTAACTGTGACCTTAGTATGTTTGTCACAGGTAAGTAGGATGCTGAGTATCATTTGCTTCATGAAAAACAAAGAGACATGCTTGAATGCTCTTACAAAAATGTCTTGAATATTTAAAAATATAATTTAAAGACTACCTTATCTAAACCCCCTCCCCGAAATTTTATAAAAATCTAAAATAAAATATAAAAAAAGCTTCTACTCTGAAACAGGAAGAAGCTGAAAAAATGTTTGTGACTATGCATACAGGTGATTTCAGCTTGTAAATGGGAGAGAAGCCTCACAGATGAGACGCACACATAAAAAAAAATAAATCTCATTCTTTTCTCATTCCAAAAAAGCATTCAGTTCCTATGGTTGTGGTGTGTTTTTTTTTTGTTTTGTTTGAGGTGGTTTTGGTTTATTTTGAATCATAAGGCACTGCAGGCATAAGATTTCCTCCATCACATTTGCTAGCATCTGCTGACAGACTTGTGTTTGGCACATGTTGTGCATGGCAAGGGGTTTAACCAGAAATTTGCATTACTACAGGCCATTACTGAACAGAAAAACACATTATTTCAAGGGATGCAGTGGGTCAGAAAAGAGGGTTATATGACTGACTGAGTTTCTTATTTGCCTTAAGAAACATGGTGTGTTCTTTTCCTGGGATTGTAAAAAAGCATTCTCACAGGTATTCTGTCTTCATTTAAAGAGTCTTTAACTGTGCTTTACATCAGCCTATAAGTGTGAGGGATATACCTCTACTCTGTTCTAGATTTAAATTTGTCTCTGTTCTTTAAAATATTTTTTTTACTATAGATGCCCACAAAGAATATTAAGATAACTATGTATTTGCCCATAGCTTTTCTGGGACACTAAATTCTGTGACTATTTTCTCTAGTTGGGAATTTTCTCAGTTCTTTTTATCTGTATGTATGGAATGTTTCTGCAGGGAGATGTGTATCCTTTCATAAAGATCTTCTTTCGTCCAAGGTTCTATCTGTCTTCACACAACCCAACCGCCCTAAAATGACTATGTAGCTAAAGGTCATTGTGTCCAATTACTGCAGTTCAACATAAAATTTTTCGTTGTGAATAATTGGCTATGGAGCTGGATTAGTGATGTTTAAATATAACCTGTTACTAAATTAGAAACTTTTTTTTTCATACGTAGAAGCAATAGCATAGTAATGCATTTCTGGAAGTTAAAACTGTTGTTTGACAAAATCGAGATATTAGTACCCTGTGTTTTTTCACTTGTGGAATTCATTCTTTAAATAAGGCTGAAAAACAAGCTGAAGCTGAGGAAGCAGCAGCAGTGGCGACAGCAGCAGTGGCGGCAGCAGTGGTAGCAGCGGTGGCAGCAGCAGCTCCTGTGCCAGTGTCTCCAAAAGTAAGCCCCAAAAGAGGAAGACCAGCAGGTAACTTCAAAAGAAAGGTTTATTTTTTTTCACTACAGAAATATTGTAGTAGAATTAGTCAGGGAGCTGTCTCTTTCCCTGAAGTACTACAGAGTATTTTCTCATGCTAGAGGTAGTCTTTGCTAATAGATTTTAATGAGAAAACACCTCATCTCACACTGATGGATCTAGGATGTAAATGGAGTTAGATTGTTACCATTAATGCTCAGTCCTCTAAGTAAGACTGGTTGGTTTTGAGTACGAGTTTAAAGTGCAAGTACCTTTAGAAAAGTCACATAGAGTGCTGCTAAGTTATAGATAGATGATAAAAGCGCTTTCTCCATTGTTGCTCCATAAAGGTTTATATTCATTAAAGGTATTTAAAATACTTTAATTGTGTTAGAAAATCCATAAAACAGATGGAATAGAACTGGAGGAACACAGAGCCTGTAGGTGGAGCTCAGAGGACAGGAAAAACAAATGAAGAGCTGCAACAGACTTACAAGAAAGATTATCTAAGGCAGCCTGTGTAGATTGATAGACAAATGAGAAGAAGACTTTTTTTTAATGTATAATTAGAACCATTTGGTGATAATTCTGCAGTGTTCATTTCTTTCAAAGTAGCAATGATCTAATTCATTGGAATTTTTGTGCTAAGTCTGCAGATATTCTTGAATTGATCATTACTAAATGGAAGACAGTTCTTGCAGCAGTTAAGTACATCGTGTGGGCATCTAGTCTGGGAAACAATTTATACTCATCTGTATCTGCTGACAATATGAAAATAACATAGAAAATGCACTTATTTTTGCCTTGGAAGCTGTGAGGAAATTAAGTATTACTTCAGCAAATTTACATCTGTACTATCTTTATGTGGTTTTATCTTTACAGGGTTGTTTTGTTTGTTTTTACTAACTACTGTTCGTAAGAGCAGGAGAGGATCTGTAAGAGATGCTTTTACCTCCTGTATAAAAATACCTTTTCATAAGATGTCCTGTGCAGCCTTTTATGGTGTTAATATGATGCATGCATCTCTTGCTTAACAGTGCTCCATGCTAATACCAACAGGAGTTTAAACACTGAGTATTAGGTTTCCTAACCACATGTTCATTATGGTGTTGGACAAGCATTTGAAGGATGTAAGTGCCAAGAGGGGAGATATGCTATTTGTCTTATTCCTAACAATATGGTCAATCTGAGGATATGCAAAGTTTTGCTCTGTAGTGTAGTATTGTGGTAGAACTTCTTGACAGAGGTTTGTTATCAAGGAAAGTGATGGAAGCCCCATGATGCATCTAAAATGATGGCATGCACTACATAAATGTGGACACTAAATGACTTATTTTCATTCTCTAATTTCAGACTTTCTCATTCTCTAATTTCAGACTTGTTCATATTAGTTGTGCAACATGTGAAACAAATCCTAACTCTGCAGAGTGCAAAAAACACAAGAATTGGTAGCTAGAGTTTGTGGCTAAAAAAACATCGAAGCTTTTAAGTTACCAATCAGCTAAAAAAACTGCCAAGGCTTTATTTTTTTCAAAGAGATCTCTGTTGAAGTTTGGTACTCACTTAACACTTGAATTTTATATAATAACAAAGTTACAGTATGTATTTTAAGTGTAGCTTCTGTCTGTTGAGTAAGAATCTTTCCTCATAGATCAGGGGGCTGTGGACTAACCTGTTATTTCTGTATAAATACTAGCTTCAGAAGTAAAGGTCCCAAAACCAAGAGGGAGACCCAAGTTGGTGAAACCATCTTGTCTTTCAGAGAGTGACTCGTGAGTTGTTGTTTTTTCCTTAATATAAAGCTTCTTCATTGTAAACCATGTTGTTTCTTACATTAAGACTTCGTATTTAGAACTGAATTCCTGACACATTTTTGCCCCTTTAGTATTCAGTATAAGTTACTGTTTGCTTTTATGTTGTTATTTACAGCTCAGGTAATTAATACATAGTAACTCAAGGTAGTACATTTCTGGAACAAGAGACAAAAGAGCTTTCTTTTCCTAACTCGTAAAATCTTTGCAAAATTCCTTATATAATTGTGAGTGAAGTGGAAAAGATACTTATTAAGAGAAAAGGCAAGATCATGCAGAACTAATGTACTGAATTTTGTTAGGTTTTTGTTTCAGAAATCTCTTCTGACGGCATTCCAACACTACTTGTTATCAAAACTTTGTTTTTACCCTCTTCGGTTCTTGTGTCAAGTCCTTAGTGGTTCTAGTAACTGAACGAAAAGTTGAGCATTAGCATGGGTTTCTACGGACTAGCAGATGCACAGTTTCACTGTAAATAAGTTTCAGCTCAAATAAGTATACTTTATAAAACTAGTTTACAGTGTATGCACTGTTGGTCCTGCAGACAAGTGTGTGTGGAGGGCTTATGAGCATTAACTTCCTGGTTTTGGATCTGTGCTTGAAGAGTCATTAAATGAACTGAGGGTGAATTAACTTCTTAATTTTTAATATTCTGTGGTAAAAAGAAAAAAAAAATCAACTTCCTGAGTTAGAGGAATGTGGTATTTTAAATTCACTGTAGATAATGGATGCGACACCTAAATACTGTTCATGTTTTAGTGTTAATGAGGAGGAGAAGGCAAAGAAAAAAGGAGCAGAAGAAAAGCCCAAAAAGCAAGGGAAAAAAGATGAGGAAAGTCAGAAGGAAGAGGAGAAATCGAAGAAAGAGTTGGACAAAAAGGAAGGAAAGAAAGAGGCTGAACCAAAAAGGAAAAATGTTGCAAAAGTAGGTTCTGCATCAGCTTCTGATTCTGAAGATGATGGAGAAGAACAAGAAGGTGACAAGGTAAAATTTTGCTTTCCTGATATATTTATTATAGAGGAAAGTAGTATCACTGAAGATCTTTCTTGAAGTTAATGTTAGATCTTAGTTAAGGTTGGAGTCCTGTGGCTGGCTGATATAGATATATAGAATAATAGCTGCAGAACTTCATTTTGTCAAATAATTATTTCAGGAACTTCTTTGGTATTTTCTAAGACACTTTCCTTTTCAACAAAGGATTAAACCATAGCAGTTATTTTGTCAAAAGGCTTTTTTCCATTTATGTTCCTTGGAACACAAACTTGTTTTTTCCTTGGGTGCATCTAAGAGAATATTTGGCTTGAAATCAAGTTTTTGAGAGGTATAAAGCTGTCTCTAGCCAAGCATTTGGCATGTCTTCATTTTTCTGGTGCTTGGGATATTTACCATTTATTAAAAATGGAAAAGGATGAAAGGACTAAAGAAACTCGGAACTTATCAACATGCTTTGTATTTAGTTACAGGGAAAGCCAGTTCTTATCAGGGTGTTCCATGGAGCAGAGTTGCTTCAAAGATATTCAGTGTAGGTAGGTTTACCTGTTTATCATAGAACATGCTGAGTTGGAAGGGACCCTCCATGATCATCGAGTCCAGCTCCCGTCCCTGTGCAGGAGACCGCAGGAGTCACACCATGTGCCTGAGAGCATCATCCAAACACTTCTTGAACTCAGGCAGGCTTGGTGCTGTGACCACTGCCCTGGGAGCCTGTGCCAGTGTC
>VZRW01000781.1:14852-34621 GCA_013398125.1 Aegotheles bennettii
TTGTGGTGCCCAAAGCTGCACACAGTACTCAAGGTGAGGCCACACCAGTGCAGAGTAGAGTGGGAACAGAAACAGTGTTTGAATACTTACAGAAACAGTTATTTAATGATCTTGCTTTTCTCTTTCCAATCCTAAAATCCCAAATAAAAACAGAAGAAAAAAGGGGGAAGAAGTTTTCAGGCAGCTCATAGAAGAAATGTTGTAAGAGGCCAACATGAGAGAGAAGTAACAGAAAGAAAGCGTAAGCAAGAGGAGCAGACAGAATCTGAATCGTGAGTATGTTTTAATATGTGATGTCCTCAAGCTGTAGGAGTACTTTGAAACTAACAGGCAGAGACAAGATCTGAAAGAATTCCAAACTGGTTTGCACTCTGTTCTGTTGTTCTTTTCCCCCATCCTTTTTTGTCTCTTTTAACTTCTTTTTAAGTGGAGAGTAGAAAGGTCCTTTAAACCAGTATGTTCTGTTGTTGGAGGATGGGAAGAATTGAACCTATAAATCAAGTGATGCCAGTCTTTCAGTGAATTAGAATTTCTAGCAGAAGAGAGCTGGTGGTTTGTGTTTAAAAGTAACCTAAGAATATCCATGTGAAAAGGGATCAGTGTGAAAAACTGTTCAGGACAGCCATATATTTTTCTTTAAGTTTTGGTACATTAGATTGAGAACTGGTAGGACCTATTAGGCCATGATTATGGATTTTTGATCAGGTTGTGGAATGCATTTCCTTCTCTGTCTGACAGCTGGAGCACACACTGTCAGACAGAACAAGGAAAAAATTAAGAATTATTCTACTCTAGCACTGCAAAGCCAGTTGAGTGATACCAAGAGCAATTTGCATTTGGAAGATAAATTATCACAAATGAATCGAGCGTAAGAATGGAGAGAAGATCCTGCCAGAAACTGGGGGGGTGGGACAATAGGAAGAAATCTGACTCATTCTCAAGAGCTATTCTGCAAATGGGTGAAGAAGCTGCCACCACGAGCATGATGCTCCCATCCTCACAATTGGTGGGAGGGTGGAAGAAAGGGAGAACAAGGTAAAAATTCAGAGAAAAAGGTGGAGGATAATGGACCCCTTTACCTGTAACAAGAAAACTCTGCCTTTTCCACATTCATAAGCAAGAATCTGGTTTGTTTGGGGTTTTTTATCTTCTAGCCATTTCTTCTCCCTGTCACTCCTTCTCTGGAAACCTAACACAGTTACTCTACTTGCCTTTAGCAATCCTAAGCGCTTCCAGTGCCAGAGATACTAAATTTTTGCTGCATCTTTGCAGCTCTTAATATATGACTATTTAAATCTGACATATATTGATTGATTTCTGCAATCAAACTGTCATATATTGATTTAGTTATAATAATACAATCTCCTTTACTTTTAAATAGCTGTCATATTTTATCCATTGGAGGGTAGATAGAGCTTTTTTTTATAGTAAGATAAAGGAGTAGTAGTTAATGGATGCATAATGAATTTAATTATAGCTGATGACTAATACCACAAAACTCAACATTTATAAAAAGTAAAGACTTGTTTTTGTGTTGTCTGTATTCAGTTTCCACTACAAGTACACTGAATATATGCTGGTAACTTTTTTTTATTATTATTTTTCTCATTGGCATAATTTCTGTTTGCTGGTCTTTTTAATATTTATTTAATAATGGTGCTTTGTACACCATTCTGTACATATACAAAGCATATATGTACAGTTTAAACAGCATGAGATTGTGATGCCAATTGAAGTAAAATAGCCTTATGTACTTTAAAACTGTTGATTCTTTAACTGGATAGAGTATGAAAGGAACATGGAAGAAAATAGACAGGTAGGCCTGTGTATTTTATGGATGTATATTACTATGACAGGAAGAAAATTAGTCACAGAATATTAAGTCATGATGTGCTGAAGTACACAAAGTCAAAAATGTGGCTTTGAAACTCCTCAGCAAGAGAAGACTGAGGAGTTGCTAAACAGGGGTTCATGATCTTCCCTGAATAAAGAGTTCAAAAGCCTGTTTCAAAGATTTCTCTGCCTGTCTTCATCCTGTAAATGAGATGGAGGCAAGTTTTGTTTTGTTTGTCTTAAGTCCCAGCTTTATTTTTAGTGATACAATTAGAGAAATCCAGGACATTTCACTTGTAATAAATCTTTTTTTCTTTATTACTGTTTGCTTCAGGTATATGTAAATTATCACTGGTACATTTATGGTCAATTGTAGGTTACTTATGCTGTTAAAATTAATTATATGAGAAAATAAGTCACATAGGAACTGATTATAGCTAATTGATCTCTCCATAATTCCCCGTGGTAATGCTAAGGAGTTCTACTCTTTTTATCATCAAAATAAAACCAGTTTCTTTCTCCATAAGTTTCATACAATGCCATTTTATCAATTTGTACATACAACCAAAACAAAATACAGTTTGGAAATGTGACTTGTTTTTAAAATCCTTTAATTTGCTGCTTCTAGGGAACACTGCCTGTCAGTACTGAGGATTTATCAGCAGTATCTCAGCTAACTGATTTTGTTAATTCATTTCAGTCTTTGAAAACCAGGGTTTGGCTCTTCAGTTTTTGCATGCTAATGTTTTACTGAGGTAATACCTCAAAACATTGCACCTCATCTGAAAGTTGGGAAAAAAAAAGACTGAAAAACAGACTTTATAATATTGTAAGACACTTTTTAACATTTTTGATAGGCAGAGTAAAGAAGAAGGCAAGAAAACAGAAGTTAAGAAGATGGAGAAGAAGAGAGGTTAGTTTAAAGGAGCTAAACAGTATTTTTGGTCATCTTAAGTTTTGAGCAGAATTATCTGCCTGGATAAGATAATTTACTGCTAAGGGTGGCTTTGGTGTCTTAGTCTGAGATGTTTGTTTCATTCAGGTCTGTGAAACATTGCATTCTTGTTCTTCTGTCTTCTTTCTTTTGTCAGTGTCTTTGCTATTCCCATTTTACTGTCACTCGAGCTTTTAAACCTTGATGATCCCTTCGGTTTATGAACAAGAAACAAAAGCTCTTACTCTTTGAACCGAATCACTTTAGTTCTTCCTTTCATTTTTTTCCTTTCTGTTTTAACACAATAATCTGAGGACCTCTTGAAAGTATTGATGTACTACTTCTTAGTAAGCAGGAAGCTTGCTAACCAAGAGGCAAACCTCTTCCTAAGCAAGAGGCTTAAATTCAGGTTACTGTGGTCTTGTCTACTAACCTGCACTTGCAAACTGCCCTTCGGAGGGATAAGCCATTCCCTTTTTAGTATTCTCATCTTTAAGGGCAACCCAAACCACTGACTGTAATTTTACTATAGTGCAGATCCAATGGCATGGACTCCAACAACCCAGTGTTGGCAGAGGGAAAAAAAAAATTATCCAAACCCATCCATGATGGATTGGACTTGAAGGAAACTGTTAGCTTGCAGTGCTGTTCAGAATACATACCACTTTCATATGAACAAAATTGAAACAGACAATCAGCATGTGAATTAGAGACAGACGTACTAATTTCTTGCACCTGCTGCAGCATGTGTACTGGGAACATTTTATTTGGATGTGTTTGGACTATAACTTGAATCACGTCCAATTTACTGAAAACAAAGCCATTAATATCCAGATGTCCTGTCATTAAAAGTTTTCCAGTTTATATAACTCACAGTATTTATTGAAATTTCCTTTTAACCTGGCTCACAAGTACAGGGTGACAGCTATATGTTGAAATAGACAATATTTTCAGTTTGTAACTCCTAAGAAAAAACTAAGTAGGTTGCTAATAGTGTCCAGTTTTGAAAAGCTGAGTGCTTTATAACTGATAGTAAGCGCTGGGTTGTATTCATGTGTACACCTGCATCGTTACCTGATGTAGAGTGCCTGCCCGTATTTTTCTACATGCTGTGTGATGTTCAGATTTCTAGAAGGGTTTCTACAAAAACAAACCTGATATGATTATAAAATATTTATACATATTCAAATATTTTATTCAATATATTCAAATATTTTCAATCTTCAGAAACATCAATGGATTCTAGGCTTCAAAGGATACATGCAGAAATTAAGAACTCCCTGAAAATCGATAACCTTGTAAGTATATATTTTTTTAACTGATTTATGTGTATAATTCAAGTAGAAATACTTGGCATGCATGTTTGGTTTTAATTAATATTCTGAGAATGAACAAAATTCTTTAATGCAGAAGCACCAGAAGGACACAATGAGTGTAGTAGTGGCAGAGAGTAGTAATGGCCCCCATCTGCTGACCTCACTCTTTGTTGAGGGAAGTCTGCTGCTTGCTGGGGCCTCAGATATGGAACATAACTGACAGATGGTTGAGGCTTGTCTGGCCTTAAGATTACTAACTGCTGCTGGTTTTCTGTGTTGGGCACCAATGATACGGTCAGGGGAGACCTGCAAAGTATTAGGCATGACTGCATGACTTTGGGAGTGATGTTCAAGGTATGGGGGACCCAGGTGATGGTCTCTTTTTTGAGGAAAGGACATACAGAATCATAGAATAGAAACACAGAATCATTTGGGTTGGAAAAGACTGTAGCAAAATCGGTGTTGGTCCCTTCTCCCAAGTGTCAAGAGACAGGACTAGAGGAAATGGCCTCAAGTTGTGCCAGAGGAGGTTTAGATTGGATATTATTTACCAAACAGGTTGCCAGGCACTGGAACAGGCTGCCTAGGGAAGTGGTTGAGTCACCTTCCCTTGAGGTATTTAAGACATGTAGATGTGGTGCTTTGGGATATGGTTCAGTGGTGAACTTGGCAGTGTTATGTTAATGGTTGGAGTGTGGAAAGACAACAGAGCCAGACTCTTCTCAGTGAAAGGACAAAAGGCAACGATGAACACTGATCTCAGTACTGGAGGTACTGCTTTAACATAAGGAAAAGCTTTTTTACAGTGAGGGTTGTCAAGCGCTAGCATATGTTCATCTAAATACCTACACCTTGGAATCCACTGGTAAGGGTTGGGCAGTGAAAACAGATAGGGAGGTACCAGAGCTGTATCTTTTTTTAAGCCTATTTTGATTTCTATGTCTTCAGTGCTTTAGAAAATACTACCAGGTTTTATAAATTCAAGGTTACTTGTGCTTTTGTTACTGTTTTGTTTTTGGTTTTTTTCCTTTGAAACCTCAAATCATGAGACCAGACCAAAAATACTTTACCAGTCTCTTTCTTATTTTAAGTCCTAGAGGGTATGCAGATCTTCAAAAGTCCATTTCCATTTACACAACTGAAAATGCAAGTAAAAGGCTTCATTCCATCTCTGCCTTTGTGTACTGCCGAAGACAAGAGAATTCTCACTACCACTATTAACTGGCCAAGGAGGAGTGTGAGAGTGACCTAAGTCTGAGGGCTTTCCTTAACTGATTACATGGTCTTTTCAGAGTACCATGGCATGGATTGTGCTGAAAGGGATTCAGCCTTTGGTTTAGTACCTTCATTTTTTGGGTGCCATTTGTACAATGAGAAAATACAAGTGTCAGTGAAGAAGTACAGTAGCATGAGAAGCAGCAAGCTGCTCTAACTCAGAAACTCAGCATTGTCTTGGGTGTTGGAGGCAAGGTTCTGGCAGTGGGGGCAGAGTCGTCCTGTGTTGGACACAGCTGGTTCCAGCTGGCTCCAGCGTACTCACCGCAGGGTACAGCTGAGTCCCTCAGCCAAGGTGGTAGTGCTTCTATGAAAACCTAAGAAAGAGCAAAACACACTGGGCAGAGAGAGGAGGAGGGGAGGAAAGAGTGAGAAACAGCAGAGGGAACACCAAAGTCAGAGAAGGGAGGAGGTGCTCCATGTTGCTGGAGCAGGTATTCCCCCTGCAGCCTGTGGAAGAGACCACAAAGGAGCAGATGTTCACACTGCAGCCTGTAGAGAGCCCATGCTGGAGGCTTCTCCTAAGGACTGCGGCCTGTGGGGACAGCCCAAGCTGGAGGAGAGGAGAGTATGAGAGGGAAAGAGTTGCAGAGAGGAACTATGATGTAACCCCTCTGCCTGGGGGTGAGCTGGGGAGTCTGGAGTGAGCTTGCTCGTGGGAGAGGAGGGAAGGAGAAGTGTTGATTTAATGGTTGTCTTTGTTTCTCATGACCCAAAACTATTTTAATTGGTAGTAAGTTAATCTTCCCTAAGTAGAGTTTGTTTTGCCCACAGCAGTAACTGGTAAGCAATCTGTCTTTATCTTGACCCATGAGCTTTCTCATCCTATTTTCTCCCTCTGCACTGTTGAGGAGGGAGAGCTGAGTGGCCGGACGGGCATTCAGCTGCTGGCCAAGGCTAACCCACTACTGTTAAATACGAAACATCAATTTCCATTGTGGCCTATTCTTAAATTATTTAAGTTGCTGCCAGTACTTTGTCTCAAAAAAAAAAAAAAGTTCACCTTAAATAAAATTTAGAAAGCTTTTACTTCACAGCTTACTGGTTTGGCTTAAATAAATCACTTGGTCCAGAGCCAGACAGTAAATTCCCCTAAAATAAGAAGTGAAAAAGAAAAGCGGAAAACCCCCAATACCCCACCAAACCTCTGATTCAGAGCTGTAGTGAAGCATATATCTTTCAATACTGGGGAGAACAGTGGTTGTAGAGCTACAGCAAGGACACTTCATTTATCATAACTGTATTTTATCAAGTAAACTTGACAAGAATTCCATTGAGCGTAGTCCCAATATGTGTTTTGCGTTTTTTTAAATACTAATTTCCCACCCAGAGCTACAACTTTATACAAGATGCAAAATGTTATGACCTGTGTTGGCGATGGATCTTGTTAGTTCTAAATAGGAAGTCAAATAAGCAAGAGGAGCAGAAGATAAGGAAATTGAGAACTAAGTATTACAGGAATAAGACTTTTAGTACAGTGGTTCTTAGAAATGGATCACATCAGAAGCTCGCTTCATTACTCCTGGGTGTCCTGCATAGTGTGTCATTCATCAAACTTTCACCTGCAAAATCTAAGATACAGTTCTGTATATCAGCTGCAGCCCACTTAAGATGCTTTGCCACCTTCCCAGTGGCAAGCTGACTGTGGAGAACAGCTTCCAGCACAAAAATACTAGAATTGTGAAAGCAGTATAAAACTTGAGTTTGTCTTTTGACAGTATAAATTTATTATTAAAAATTGTAAGTTATTCAAATAGCATCTGCCTTTTGTTATGGAAGTAGCTGAGAGGCAACTGGTAATTTTTGTTTAAAAGTTTGACTGTATAAATTGTTACTAAAGTGAGTACATAGTCAAATTAAGGATATTATAGGAAAGTATCACTGAACATGGAAATTAATATTGTATGGCTAATTAAAGATTATTAATATGTAAGTTAAGTCTTCAAACTAATTTCTTGTTTATGTACAGGATGTGAACAGGTGTATTGAGGCTCTTGATGAGCTTGCATCCCTTCAAGTCACAATGCAACAAGCTCAGAAACATACAGAGATGATTCTAACTCTAAAGAAGGTGAGATCTGCAATGTTAATCAAAGTAACCTGTGTGTTTTCTTAAACTGATACCAGCATTACGTCCTACAGGAGTACTGTGTTCAGTTCTGGTCCCCATTGTTCAAGAACAATGAGGACAGACTGGAGAGGGTCCAAAGGAGGGCCATGAAGATGATCAGGGGGCTGGAGAACCTGCCCTAGAAGTGAAGATTGAAGGGGTTAGGTCTTTTCCTGAAGAAGTCTTGTGGAGGACCAGCAATGCCAGGACTTCAAGGGCAGCTACAAAGAGGATGGAGGCTCTCTTTTCACAAGGAGCCACATGAGAAGACGAGGGGCAATGGGTATCAGTTGCACTGGGAGAGGTTTCATCTTGATATAAAAAATATTATATTTTTTACAGTGAGAACAGTTGTTCACTGCAACAGCCTTCTCAGGGAAATGGTGGGGTTCCCATCACTGGGGTTTTCAAGATGTGATTGGACAGGGTGCTCAATAATCTCATCCAGGCTTCCTTTCCCATGAAGGGTTGGAAGAGGTGATCTTTCAAGGTCCCTTCTAACCTGGGTTGTTCTGTGATTCTGTGATACTTGAGAGTGTAAAAGTCTATGATCTCATTTCAAGTTAAATTAAGAATTTCATCTAGCACATGATGGAATTACATAGGTATTTAAATACCTAAGTAGAGCTCATTGCTTTATTACTTTGATTTCAGATCCGGAAATTCAAAGTTAGTCAAGTTATCATGGAGAAATCTACAATGCTATATAACAAGTTTAAGACCATGTTTCTGGTTGGGGAAGGAGATTCCGTTCTCTCCCAAGTACTAAATAAATCCCTTGCCGAGCAGAAGCAGCATGAGGAAGCCAACAAAACCAAAGAACAATGGAAGAAAGGAGCAAACAAAAAAATGGAAAAGGAAAAGGACCAAGCAGGTAAAGTCACTGCTTTTAGTTTCTTGTCATATAAAAGACTGTCTCCATCAATTTCTGAGCAGTTGCAAAGAATCTTTGATGTAGGAATTACACCCATCTATTGAGATACTTTACATTTCTGAAATAGTCAAGGATAATACTGCTATAATTGTTTCGAGTTCAGTGTAGGGTTTTCTGTGACTATTTTACCTTTATTGACTAAAGGGAAGAAGGGCTCTTGCAAGAATTGAGTTCAGCATTTTTTACTTGTCTGAATTTTTTAATTTTGTTACTTTGTGGAATAAAGAAAGTTTAAACATGAGGTAGAATAACATACTAACTTCCATTCCTCGAGTAGCCTTTTGGTGCCTAGTCTTCCATCTATGCTTTAATTGCTAAATGCCTTCACTAGCCTCTTCCTATGTCACACATGCTATGTGTAGCAGCAGCTTTTAGCCACTTTCATGCTACTTCTGTGATGCAGCTTCAGTAGTTCAGTCCAACAGTAAAGAAATAATCACTATTTAGGGGAAAATAGGCCTTTATGCTCTTAGAAGTCCTGTTCTGGATTAATCATAAGGGCTTGTATGATGATACTGAAAGCTTTCCATAGTAAGTATGCTCTATAATAACTCAGGTCAGTTACTAAAAACAAACACCAAAAAAAACAATCAAACAAACAAACAAAAAACCCCAAAAAACAAACAAAAAAAAAAAAGAAAGAAACAAAGTAAAATCGATATTGGCATTTTTAAATAGGGGAACTAAATGAGACAGCAACACTGAAAACCTGTGTTGCAAACGAATTTAAATCCTTAAAGATGCAGGAGTTCTGTCTATCTATAAAATTACTTAGATCCTTGATGTCCACGAGCACTGGAGAGAAATTATATTCACTTTGAACTTGAGTCCTGGAAGCAAAACTGTTACAAGAAGACTGGAAGTTACAACACCTGGATCTGGAATAACCGAGTTACTGTAACTGAGGTGACTGAGGATGCTGAGGATTCAGAATAATTGTGGTTGAAATGCCACTGTATTTATAACTGCTGAAAAAGCAAGGACAATTGTAAAATCCAACCATTTTGTAGTGAGGAAATATATATGATGTAGTAGAGGTTCTACACAGATCTTCCCCCATCCCAGTACAACTAATAGTTCAACAAAGAATCTAAATTGAAAGACTTCCTATACATAGTCTGAGTGATATTAGAAGCTACTCCAGATAAGGTTAATACTAAACTTCAACAGAACATGCTGAAATACCATATCATTGCCTAGTCAAATGGAGAATGGTAAGAAGTTTTATTCAAGTAAAGGGAAATTCCACGGAACTGGATTTTTCTTTATTTGCTACACAGATAAATTCTGGTTCCTCACATTTGTACTTCTGCCCTTTTAAAAACTGAACTGCTGAACTCTTACTATCTTTAGAAAGCACAACAGTTACAACAGTTTGTACTTCAGCTGAAGCACAGCTTTGCAACAAGGGATTATAGTATTGTTTGATTCAATTCCTCCCATGACATTCACATGCAGAACTGATTCTGAGCAAGTCCAAATAGATCAACCACTAGAATGTCATCTTAAAACAATCTTGTCTGCCTTATAGCATCTCTTAGCCTGTAAGTATTCAGATGAGTAATGTCTTGTATTTTGTCTTACTGCAGCACTGTAGTTTAATAGAGGGCTTTTCTGTAAACCTGTAACTTCAAATAAAATGGACTGTCAATTCTGGCTTAAAGTGACATTCCTTAACAATTCACTCAGCATTCACTGGCTTGTAATACCAGAGCAAAACATGTATTCACCACAGAAATTTTAATGAGGTTAAATATTCCTACTTTGACTTCACTAAATACAGCTTCTACATAGTGCTTTGTTTTCCTGCTTGACAATTGCATGCTATAGCTAAACGCTTTTACTCTATTTTTATATACTGCTTGTTATATTTTAATTGTATGCATATTTGTTAAGAATTGAGAGTAAATGAGAATCCATGGAACTAGTCACTTCTCCAATTCTCCATGTATCAGAAATCCCCAAAAATTGTCTGACTAGGTTAGAGTGGTAAGCAGAATTTATCACCAAAGTATGTTCTCTCAGTACTCAGAATATAAACAGCATTAGTCCTATTATATGTAGCCTAGCAAGCACAACAAGAACTCAGAATCACATGAAATGCATACACTGTTAATTTCCTGTTACTAAAATTACGGGATGAGGCTCATTGCATGGAATTTTCAGAAGCTGAAGCTGTATCAATTACTTGTTTTTGTATTGCTTCAGCTGTTGGGATCAAGGTTGTAGTGTTTGAGCTGGTGAAAGTAGAGAAATTACCTGGGGCTTTTTATAGCACAGTTTTTCTGCCTGCATTACTGTTTCCTTTCCCTGCCCTTTCATTTTAAAGGTTCAAAGGTTCTGAATGGAGGGTCTGAAGCTCAAGACACCAGCCAGTCACAAAACAACGGGGAGAACACTGAGGAAAAGAAAGATAGGCATGAAGTTGGCAATAAGAAAAAGTGAGTTAATAATCTTACTGAGCTAAGGATCTGTTCTGCTCTAGCAAAACGATGTAAAATTGAACAGCATTAGATTGAAGTTACATCACTGTGTTTAGGTACTGTTTTCTTTACAGAGTTTTCTTTCAAGGAGAATAAGAGGAGGATAATAGCATGCAAATCTGTTAAAGTTTTGAATGAACATTTTAAAAGTTACTTCATTCACTGCTACGGGGAAGAGTTAAAGGAAAAAAAATACAGAATGTGCTGTTAGGAGAAAAATCAAGCACATGGTGAGACAAGGCAAAGTATAAGCTTTCTCCTGTGTTTGAGACTACTTGATGCTATAAAGCTGTAAGCAAAGGAAGCCTGAACCAAGCCTTACAGAAACTAAGGGGATTTATCAAGCTTTTGTGAAATTATGTATTCCAATCAATAGCCAAGCCTCTTTTAATTAGTGTTCTATAGTGTAGCTGTAGAAGTGCCCAATGCAGGTAAATGGCAAGCTGGAACTTGGACCTCAGAACTCCAAATGCTTTATAGAGGTTGATGCATTTAGCTTTTCCAAACAAGAAGCCGTAAGGATTTGTTAGGAGGTAAGTATGTGTTTAAACCTAGCCTTATGGAAAAATGCTGTTTTGTAAACAAGAACAAGCAGTGAATCTCT
The DNA here is from genome assembly GCA_013398125.1 of Aegotheles bennettii. Taxonomy (NCBI): domain Eukaryota; kingdom Metazoa; phylum Chordata; class Aves; order Caprimulgiformes; family Aegothelidae; genus Aegotheles; species Aegotheles bennettii. The sequence continues at coordinate 26,342 of VZRW01000781.1, forward strand.
TATAGAATATGAGAAATACCTACGAGAATTCAGTAAACAATAAAGAAAAGGCCTAGAATTATCCTTGATCTGTTTTACTGAAGTATCACTTCATTTTCTCCGAGTACTACTGCACCTTGTGCTCAGTGATTCCTTTTGTCCAGCAGTATATATTGAAGCAAACTTTCCTTTCATCACTGACTTCATGCAGGCCAGGAGAAACTGCAGTTGCCTGGCATTCTTTTGGCTGTCTGCCAAGTTAAAACTGTACAAATAAGTGGAATATTGAGGTTTACTTACAATAAGGTAACCTTAAACAGAAAAAAACCTAAATGAAACAAAACGAAAAACCCCTTCAGATGAAAATTAATTTGCTACTTGCTCAGAGGTAGCCTTGGAACTACTGGTTTCTGATCAGACAGCGTTCAGAAGTGACATTTGGGAGCTCTCAGCCAGTGATGCCAAACACTCGCCTGGTCTGAACACACAGCGTGTTACAGGGACACAAGGAAAGCACAGGTGTAGGTTCATAACACAGGTTACATAGCCTAGCACACTGCTTAAGTAAGTGATGTGGCCAAATCACAGTATGGTACTAACAAATTGCAACACCCGAGTTACTTGAAATCAGTGGTAAGGCAGTTCAGTAATAATAAATTATACTTGGCCAAGTGTTTAAAAATAAATGACTACTAAACTGGTTTTCCAAGTTAGATTTCTTTTTTTCATGGCCTGCTCTTTTTCTTGTTCCTGCAGAATGTGACAGCATTTGGATTTTTCAGTGTCAGAGAGACCCTTTCAGTCAGATTGCTCTTTATATTTGTAATGAAAAGAATTACAAGTAAGAACATCTGGGTGCATGCATGACAATTCAGTGGACATAGGTCAAAAGAAATTTAAGGCAGATATTTCAGATAGGCTGGGAAAGGCTGTTGAATATAACGACAGTCTCAAAAAAGCAACTTTGAGGCAAGACAATTTGTATTTTTAATACTTTAGTAATTGTGATTTTTATCTGTAAAACTTGCACATATATCTTCCATGAATAAGCTAGTGGGGTGTCGTCTTCTGGTAATAAACATTTCTCTCTTTAACTGCGTGTGGTGTTTCCTATGGCCTTGAACTCTATACTCCAACACGTTCTTTGCCTTGTCTAAAAAAATAAACCCTCTTTCAAGAAACTTGTATTGGCTACTTGGGAGCTGCTTCTGTGGACTAATTGTATACTCAACCAGATTTTGTAACACCTCTTGCAAATACCTTGCATGCTGAGAAATGCATCCACAGACCTGTTCTAAATTGGAGCAAGCTAGAGACTGGTGTGTCTCCATCACATAAACTTCCTTTCATTCAGTATTTTTCATACATTTTAATTTGCAATATTCAGTTTCTTAGAAGTGAGAAAGTAGTAAGGAAGATAAATATGAACAAATCACCAGTGTTGAAAACACTCCTGCAGTTCCCACTACTGACTCTATCAAATAAAACGTAAACTTCTCAGAGGCAAGACATGTCCACACATTCCTGAAGATGTACTTCAGAAATTCTGTAAGACAGAAGCTGTGTAACCCAATACTTCTGCAGTGATTTGCACTGAAGAGTATCTTTCTGTTCTCATTCGGTAAAAATACGTACTGCTTCTGGACACCTTGGTGTTTGGGATAGTGGATTTTTCCTGCCTAACTAAGCAAAGTCACAGTTGGTAAGATATGTTAAGCCAGAACACTTTCCCACCTGGGCTGACCTGTTTGGCAGGGAGGACTGCCCCAATGGCACACAAACCACTCGAGTGGCTGCTGATCACAGCTGGCCACATGCATGAATGTGATGTCAGTCACTACCAGCTTAGCTTCACATCTGGGGGCAGACAGAGAAGACACACAGCTGGCACCACTGCCTGCTTCGGTTCTCCAGACCACATCTAGTGCTAAGTGTGCATCAGCATCACTGACCCTGCTCTGTACAAATCCATCCGGAGTAAGTCAGTCTTACTCCCTGCATTTTTATATGCTCATTAATGTTGCTCTGTTTTGTTCCTAGGACAAGTGGTGAAGAGAGAGAGCTTGAAAAACCAGCAAAAGATTCTGCCTTTGAAAGCAAATGACACCACAGGAGGGTTTTTTTTAAAGTACAAATTAAAAAGGATTGTTTAAGTTTTGCATTTGAAATCTATAGACTGCTGAAAGTTTTAAATAATTTTATAAGCATAGTATTTTAAAGTTAAATTTTGTGGAATAGAAGCCCCTTTAATCTTGGTTTAAAAGTATTTAAACACTTTTGCCAATAGTTTTGTCCAGTATTAACAGGTAACTAATGCCTTTCAAAAGATGAAGATTCCAGCTAGAAAACAAAATGCTTACATGTTACAGGTCTTAGAGTTGTAGTATATTTTTACCTGACTACTGTATGTTTGTCTAGCTAATAGCAGGAGAAAGTGTAAATACTTTTAACTGCCCAGTTGCTTCATTTGTATAAAACCTGTGCTGTTCCTACGATACTGACCTCTGTTTGTGCATAGCTTTTCAACTCTTGTTGGGGATGTCTTTTCACTGTGTTTTGTAGGAGTTGAAAGCAGTGTTTTTATAGCAGTTACAATGTTAATGTACAAGTATACTTAATCACTTTTTTTAAACAAGGTTAGTTCTGTTCTTGCAAAAATCCTTGTGCCAATTTACTGCAATGTGACTTTATGGTATGCTTTTGGTATAACAAGTATACTAGAAAGAAATTTGGTGTTTTCACATCAACAACTTGGTCATGCACCTGTTGGAAAACACTGTCTTGAACAATTTATGGAATTAAAGAATTTAAGCTGATGAAGAGACTGGTTCTTAATACTAACTTGTTCCTGTGAATGTTTCTGTCTATACAAGTGTCTGGTGTTAGTACTATTCTGATTTTATTGCCTTGTTATCAACAAGGGGATTTCCAACTAGAATTTTAACAGAAAAGTTGGTCAAATATTTTAAGAAAAATTCCTGAAGGTGTGAAAGGGAATAAAACAGGTACGAGCTCCTCTGAAAAGTCTTTCTTGAAACACACACTTTGCCTAACATCAGAACTAGGAACAAATGTGTATGGAACTGGAAAACGGTATTTGACCAAGTCCAGCCAGGAGTCTAATAGTCCTAAAGATCCTGTTACGGGGGTATCGGGGAGGGTGCCCGTGTTCCAGGTGTATGACATGTCACTTCATGTTGTGTTACCTTCAAGGCAGAACAGAAAAAAATTACTACAGCCTGGTGGACACCAGTACTTGTGAAGCTTCTCCTTGGTGAATGGTGTGAGTTAGAATATTCAGTATTGCAGCATGACCACAACAGCGTGGTGTGAAACACTGAAGTCAGATTCTTTGTTCATTTGCCTTATAAATTGCTGCTATGGCTGCTTCTGCCAGCCCACCTGAGTTTTTTGTTGTTTTGTTCTTGCCCAGGGTAGCAGGGAGAAGGGATTTCTCATATATAAACAAGGCATACAGCTTTTCACTATTTCAAGGTTAACAGCTTGGTACAACCTTTACTTTTGTTTGCAGTCCTGCTCTCACAGTTATGCTAAGCAGCTAGGTATTCAGGAACAGGGAAAAACTAACACTCAAAGCATCACAAAGCAGTAACTTCAGCACTGCTTTCAAACTTCCCTATTTTCTAGACTCTGACAGATTTACCTTGAGAATGCTTTTTTTTTTTCACTGAAATCATGCACTACTGTGAAATGACTCCTCCTTCTTATTCTGTCTCCTAATTCTGAAGAGATGAAAACTTATGTCTGTAGCTCTGCCACTTTGCTGTTTCGTTTAGGTTTTTTTTTTTCCCCTTCTTCCTAACAGACTAGAATAGTAAACTGTGTAATAGTCTTAAGATCACAGCCCTAACCTCCCTTTCTCTTCACTTGCATGTTGTAAGTAACAACAAAAAAACCCTCACTGGTGACCAGAGGGACAGAAAGCCAGAGGACATGAAAAGCCTGAAATCATCACAACTCTGCTATCCGATACTAAATGCACAAGCAGCATTATGTTTGTTGTGTTCAAAACTGCTACTTAGTCATCTTTGCCGGTTTGAACTATTTTATTTTTTTTTTAGTTAAACTTTGCCAGAATCCCATCAATCAATGTCTGGGTTTTTCCCCACTAAATACACCACTCCCTCAGAGACCACATGTGCAACGTATAGTAACTACACATGAACTGTTGCTTATGCCCGTCTGAAGTAGTCTGACAAACTTCTGTCTGTTTACATAGTGGTATGCCTAGATGATGTTAACTGCTTCTATAGGTTGTCCTTAAGCAGAACTCATTATGTTTATTTTTGGTCTCAATAGTCTGTGAGCGGACTGTAATGTTAAGATCACGCAGCAGTATAGGTGAGTGGTGTGGAAAAGCCCATGGAAGAGTATTTCAACAGTACTGTCCACCAGCAGCTGAATTTGTGGAGTCTGTTTTGCAGCATTTGTACAGCAGACTTTCATACTAGAATACACTGCATGCTTTCTAAGGACTTCTTCACTATATTCAGCATTTCTGAGTTTCACAGATGCAAGCATATTTTTTACCATTCATTACTATTCCACTATCATGTGTCAATGGATAGAAGTACATGCACATGCATGCATCTGTACCAATCTCGACAGAAACATGCTTTGTGCATATTTTCAAAATAGTACTATTTCCACTCCACATTCCTGCCCAAAGCAGCGAGCAGCCCGAAACTCTCCTGACAGTTCTACTAGTCAAAAGGGGAAGGCGTGAACAACGCCTGTGGAAAGGCTTCCATGTGCTGCCCAAAGCAGGACGCCAATACGTGGCTTTTTGTGTAAAACAGTGGCGCTCAGTTACAGCAGCACTTTGCGGTAACACACTGGCTGCCTTGGGAAATTAAGAGTACCCAGCTACAGGCATTAGAAAAGTTAATGATTAAATAGTGAAGCCTGTATATACAAGCCAGAATCCACTTACGTGATTACTGGAAGCTAAAACTCAGCATGGAAAGAAGTTTAATTCGCAGAAATACAGCTAAGACTTAGCAAACAGCCATCTCCCACACAAAGGTAAAACCACACAAGGAGTTACTAAATGCTCAGATTGCTTGCAAAGCTTATGTGCACAGTGAGTATGTACTTGTGTAATGAAATGGAAGGTGTTTATATACCAAAACTGAGTAGCTTTCAGACCTCAAAGACAGCACCTCAAGTTAAACCTGGAAGATCAATAGCCATGGCAGCTCCCAGCATGAACTGTCCATGGCAGATGGCTGCAACATTTGGCCTCCGCAGATCCTGAGCTTCAGCAATCTGTGGTGTTTCACAACAGAATGCTGCTAAGGGGAGAGACTATCACAGCCACACAGCCAGACCATCGGACAGCAGCATTCTCATCCAGCTCCCAACTACAAGTAGTTACTGTACACTGGATTTTGCGTATTTCTACATACAGCTAGTCACAAGATGTATTTCATTGCCTTAGGAAACTAAAAAACTTCCACTTTCACCCTCAAAAGTGTTCCTGTAAAGATGTTAACTCAAAATAAACAGGCATTCTCACATATGGCCAATTCTGACCATTCCTTTGTATCAAAATCCCTTGCACCAAAAAGAGAGGGACGGTGTATCTGACAAGTATGCCAAATCCACCTTGTTTTCGCCAGGTGTAGACGAGCTAGCACAGCTCTATCACGACTGTTTCAGAGATAATGGGTCAGCCATGCCACTACTTCAAAGGGTTAACAGAGATGAATGCAGAAACGACACTCATTGTATGCTGCAAGTCACAAAAGTCCTGCTCTATCCATTCAGCTGCTTGGGTTTTTACTGCCTGAATTTACTGCCCCTTCACAAACCATCAGTAATTCACATTCACAGAATCTCACTGACTGTAGAAATAGCCATCTCATCTTCCAAGATGCCCGAGTGTCCATGGGCTGCGTCACTTGAAAGACAAATATGATTCCTGGGAGCTGAGACCTGACTAGGCAGTCAAACTCGAGTCTCCCAAGGAGTAAGCTGATTCTTTTTGCAGAAAGGAAACAAACCACAGTTAATGCACAACATTCAGAGCAGAGTTATCTTTAACAGTAGCATCCCTACTTCCAGAGTAGTTTACTACAGCTTAAAATGTTGTGCAGCCCTGTTGAGTTGCTCATCACTCAAGCGTGGAGGGGGCTGTTGTGATAATGTCACAATTTCCCAGCTACCTGTGGAAAAGTGCCACTGCCTGCATGAATCATGTTTTGCTTTGGAACTTTAGACCAACAGTAAAATCAGAGGGACCTCTCCTCCTCCTCCACACAAGCAGCAGCATTCTGTATTGCCTTCTCATCAGCTGGGCAAAAACTTTCATTAAGGAGAGAATCTCCGAGAACTTTTGGAAGGCTGAAATAAGTTATAAAGGCTCATACTACCAAATCACTAAGCGTTTTAAAAAGATGAGATCAGAAAGCTAACCACAGATTAAGGTTAATGCTTTTAGATTCAGCAGATTCTGCGAGTTTTTAATACTCCAGCCTTTTCACTTCTCCGGTAAGTACAGACACGAGGCTTCACGTGTCAGCAGGCAGAGCCCTTGAGTTTGCATTTAAATATAAGTCAACTCATCTTGAGGTTCCATACCCTTATATCCAGTTTATTATAAGGAGGAATTTATAAGAAAAATAGCCGATTTTCTTGCTTTAAATAAAAAAAAAAAGTTCAGACATAAATACCAAACACACAGACAAGCATTGTCAACAAAATTATTATCTCATTTTTTATCATGAAGTAATAAACCTGCTTGGAAGTTTTGATCACTGAGACACAAACAGCATTTAACAAGTAGCCAAAACACAAATACCCAGCAGGTGTCACAGGAATTTAGCTATGAACAGGCAGCTGGGTGTAATGCCGGATTTCACTCAGGGGACTCCTTCAGAAAGACACATTAAATCAAGACCAGACCCACCTGTCCTGTGACAGCTCCCAGCAAGTAAAGTATCTTTAAAAACAATAATTTAGTGCAAATTTTTTGTTCAATTTGTCATTTAAGCTGAATCACTTGCCATGAAATAGGACCAGAACACACGAACAGCAGCTTCTAACACGAGTTCTTCTATGTTCTGCAGTTAAGCCAGGATGCACTCAACTCCCACCCTCAGGTTGTGGCCAGCTTCTCTTTGCCTTACTGGAAGCATGGGACTGGCCCTAGCAAAATTTCTTATTCTGCAGGGAGAGAAATTTTGAAATATATTTGACCATAACTTTTTACTGGAAACAAGGCAAATGGATTGGGTGAAAGATAGCACACTGAGATAGAATTAGTTTAATGAAATAATAAATTCACATTTGGGCCATTCCGTTCTTCCCCACTGCAAAAGAAGAAAAAAACCACAAAACCAAACACTAAAAACCTACTGATTGCTACCTTAAGATTCAGCATAAGAAGCCATCAAACAAGTAAACAACATCCTTAGAAGTAATACCAGCTGTCTACAAGATCTTGGTCCCAATACTGAAGAGGACTGGGAAGCCCCTACATTACCAGGAGACAGCTGAGCGAGGAAGAGGTTGGGCAAAGATGAAGAACAGCAACTTAGGAGGCAAAACTGAAATTGCAACCAAGAGCTGTAAGGTGGGCGATCTTTAAAGCAGCTGCTACAGCACCACAAAGCAGTCCAGCTCCACCAGTTTAACTGGTGACAGCTGTGGTGGGCAAGGCACTCCCTCTTCTGCAGAATCCTGGAGGGTAAGACAACTATCATGACCTACTCTCACAAGTGCTTGGTTCACCACGTTGTTTTTAAAGTACACAGGCCAATAGCTGGCTGACTTACAAGACAAAAAAAAAAAATTTTATTTATTTATTTTCTAAAAAAAGCACAGATTCAATTCACATGACCTACCTAATACATCACCAGAAAGCAGTCAGGTATCACAGAATCATAGAATGGTTTGGGTTGGAAGGAACATTAAAGATCATCTAGTTCCAACTCCCCTGCCATGGGCAGGGACACCTCCCACTAGACCAGGTTGCTCCAAGTCCCATCCAACCTGGCCTTGAACACTGCCAGGGAGGGGGCAGCCACAGCTTCTCTGGGCAACCTGTGCCTGTGTCTCACCGCCCTCACAGGAAAGAATTTATTCCTAAGATCCAATCTATATCTACACTCTTTCAGCTTAAAAATATTACCCCTCATCCTATCACTACATGCCCTTGTAAAAAATCCTTCTCATGACACTCCTCTGGACTCGCTCCAAAGCTCTGTGTCCATGTTGCAGACTCCAGAACTGGACACAGTACTCCAGGTGGGGTCTCATGAGAGCAGAGTAGAGGGG